>WUCR03010756.1:0-11326 GCA_009858155.3 Phymanthus crucifer
AAATCTTAAAATTTGTGATGATTCTATTGTTCAAATTCTCGAATTTGATTGGATAATTTGTGGAAAAATTTGTTTGGATGGCTTCGGTTGGAGTAGACGCACTGTAAAGCCAATGATCTCGACTCAGATAGAGGGCAGAAAGCTGGGCCGAGTTGTCATTACAGTACATTGTTGGAAGATGACGTATTTTACCCACAGTGCATCGCAATGCCAAGTTGACCCAGTATTTTTTGCCTCCGTTGTACTTCCCTTATTCACTGTTTGGTGATTGTCGTGGTAGATTTGTGCCCATCAGAGAATAGACCTTTTAAGTTACGTTACAATGTTTTCCCTTTTCAGACCACGTGTCACTCCCTAGAGTATCATTTCTTGTCTAACGGTTGTGCACGAGAAGACACATGAATATGGATATACCTAAAACAAAGAATCATATTCTCTGGGAAATGACACGTGGTCTGAAATGGGTAAACATTGTAACGTAACTGAAAAGGACTATTGGTAACTGGTTTTGATTAACTCTCCCCCCTCCCCCCACGGGAGAGCCGTGTGTGGAGTGAAGAACGAAAAAAAAAAAATCACACAAACACGCAGACGCAAAATAGCAAACAAGGAATAAGAAAATATGATACTGTTTTTTTAGGAGCAACGTTGCTCTAGGTGTTACTACAGGAATGATACGCACGAAGATAGACTGCGTTGCTGGAGTTGACGCACTAAAGATGGTCTTCCGTGCAACATCCCTTGCGAATGACTCTACCGGCGTCCTCGACGAATGGTTTACTAAAGCATACCTTCAGAACAAGTATCTGTCCAAGCTAGAAAATGGGGTAGAAGACTCATGGGCGAACAAACACGCGGGGAAAAACATCAGTTCGTCTATCAGAGAAGCCCTTATTGATGGCATTGGTCAGCCAATGAGAGATCTCTTGAACTATCTCGAGTTTGATCACATGAGACATTGCTTGCCTAATGACTTTGCTAGCGGCCTAGGCGGGCTTCCTGTGGATTATGTATACATAGATGGTAAGCCGGAGTTGAAGAATCGGACCACTAAGAAACTGCCAACGGGCGAAGTTCTGAAAGGGACCGACAGTTACCGAATGATCTTGTCTTACTTCACAACTACCGATATCTCTCCTGAGAAAATCTATGAGGAAGGAAAGAAGCAGCTCGATGGATTTTACGAGGAGGTAATCATTTGATGCTGGATGTTTAGGGGTTGACGGAAGGGGTCTTTCCATCTTCATGCCCAGGAAGCAGCCGAGCGTTCTCATACTAGTACCCACACCTACCTCGTTTCCAGCCGAGGAGGATCTGGGTATTAGATTGTCACTGATTTATATGTGGCGTAAAATACACTCAATCCAAAAAACGTTGTCCGGACCGAAAACATAAAGCTGACGACCGCAAAGGACACTGGGATTAGTTATTTTTCCAATTAATTTATTCATTAGCGTGCTTTACAGTGCGTCTACTCCAACCAAAGCCACCCAAACAAATTTTCTATAAAATTTTTCATTCGACTCTGTGACTATTTTACTGCGATAAAATCATTGTAAATGATAACAAATTCAAACCACTTTTTATCACAAAGAAACAAATTTCAAGCAGAATGTACGTAGATAAAGCAAAAAATCTTAAAATTTGTGATGATTCTATTGTTCAAATTCTCGAATTTGATCGGATAATTTGTGGGAAAAATTTGTTTGGGTGGCTTTGGTTGGAGTAGACGCACTGTAAAGAAGCTTTTCACAGTTTCATTTTTTTGTCGTGATGCTAGCACCTTATAGCACGGACCTGCGTTGTTGAGCTATAAATTAATTGGAGAAATAACTAATCCCAGTGTCCTTTGCGGTCGTCAGCTTTTTGCTCTCGGTCCTGACAACGTTTTTTGGATTGAGTGTATTTCCTTTCTTTTACAAAGATCAAAAAGATTACCAAGTTGTACACTGGGATATCCAACGAAACCGAAGCTGTCTTAGAGTTCAAGAAAACTCTCAATTCCAGCTCCATGTGGCATAACAATGGTTCATTCCCTTCCAATGAATCCGATGCACATGCATTCAAGAAGTGTGTGAGCCCAGAAACTGCACAGAAGTATTGCCCAGTTCGCTGGGCAGCGATCCAGAGGTGGGCATCGTACTGCAGGGAGGTGAGTAGCTATTTGGCTGCACGATACACCATTTTAGCGGGAACTATCCACACGGCAGCCGCCCCTATGAAGCGAACTGGCTGTTTCTTTCAGCAGGGCTCGTGCAGGTCCTTGAACTCCTTGAGAAGAGTTGGAATTCAAAAGGACATTTCAAGGGCACTTGAAAGTCCTTGAAGAAAGAAAAAGTCCTTAAGAATCGTAAATACTCCTTGAAAAGACGTCAGTTCTGACCATTTATTCAGATGTAATAAAAAAGATTTCAACTTGAGAAAGAAAATAACAAAATAAACAAATTAATATATTAGAAATATGATGATACGATGTGCGATTTCTACGATTGTCAATTCC
Organism: Phymanthus crucifer; assembly: GCA_009858155.3. Lineage (NCBI taxonomy): Eukaryota > Metazoa > Cnidaria > Anthozoa > Actiniaria > Phymanthidae > Phymanthus > Phymanthus crucifer. The sequence goes on from WUCR03010756.1 coordinate 2,501, forward strand.
AAAAACTTCGTTGAAAACTTTCCAAAAACGCCTCAAACGGCAAAGAATACTTGCCCAGTATAGCCCCGTACCGAACACACACAAACATCGCTAACGAACATCACGCAAATTATTTTTGCTTTCGAGATGCAAAATCAGCATGGGTTCCACAGCAGTTACGTTTCTTGTTTCCACACTGCGTTGATGTGCAGTAAACAGAGTCTGTCCAGTGTTTCCTGGCAGTTTACCCACTGTTATCATAATATGCCGCACGAGGTGGTTACGGTTTTGCCAATCCTTCCCATGTGGGACGCTTTTCAAAAACCTTACATGGACCATCCATTTCCGGGGATAAAAATCAACACTGAAATCTGTTTGGCTTGAAGCTCAGCAATGCTTTGACAGGAGATTTTTTACAGTAATGGAGTCGATTAATATTCAATTCACCGCGAGATAAGTTTTTAAGATATGACTTTACAAGATGAACTTGAAATAATATAAAATACCATTTAGAACCGGTATATTTGTAAGGCGATCATCATGAATCGTATTGCATCATGGGGCGTCCAGGAGGCAAAGCAAAACAACAAAGTCGCATCATATGGAGAGTTTCGTGTATTTGTGAATTCTTTCATTTCATTATTGTTAAGGCTCTCTTCATTGACCGTTTGTGATGAATTGAATGCTCATAGATGCCAAGAATATAAAAAAAATTGGTATTTCAATTTGCCACCTGCAAAAATGGCCGCCACATGGCCGACGTAGTCCATTGTACGTATAGTTCTAACGGGCTTCCAATCCTTCTAGGTTATGGGCTTCCTGTATCCCAAGATAACCAATCTCTTCCACTTCACCGGGGAGAAGATCACCGCACCCAACTGCCCAATAGACATGCTCCCACACTACAATCCATCCAATGGTGCACAGTTCTTTAAAAAGAGTGGGTCAAAGTGCACCAAGCCATCATACTTTGGGTTGCCGTTCTTTTTGAAGGATTACGGTCCTGTGTTTCAAGAGTGGTCTGTAACTGCACATGAAGCGAGACCTGGACACCACACCCAAATACAAGGTAAGACACACTGCAGGCCATTATTTCTTTGCCTTACTGAATGATTTTTCATTAAAGACCACGTCTATCGCGAGAGGCGTATCATTTCTTTGTTTATTTGCATTCGGTTTCACCATTCTCGTATCCAGTCCTACTCATTCACCCTTATGGATGAATGGGTCTGGGTACGAGAATGAAGCCTACAAATGGGTGAATGATGGTTTTACATGAATGTGGACGTAATTCAAACAAAAAAAATCATATTGATTTGTTTATTTACCCTAATTGTAGCCTTAAAAGCTAAATTACAATGGTTCGGTCAGAATACGATATAAATACAACACATATAGAAAAGAAATCGGAATCATTGGAATTTATAAGTAACAAAGTTAGTTAAACGTTTCGTTCTCGCAATATTTTCTAAGAAATGACATCTGGACCGAAATGGATAAAAATTCTGACGCAGTAAGATCTAAATGAACGAAAAAAGACTGAAGAAATAATGCACTAGCTAACTGAAATCATTCTCCCCAAACCCAAGGGACAAGGCGGACAATTGTGTAGTGTTCAAAATTTCGGGAAAACAATTGCTGGTAACTTTGTTGAAAATGAATCTGCTGAAAAGTTCAAACTGTCGATCTGTGAAATACGCGTGTGTTCACGCTCTTAAATGCGCGTTAAATCCTTAGGCTCGGTGCATTAACGTCTTGAGGACCTGACGCCTTTCCCCGGGAATCTGTGGTTTCAATACGCAGTCGAAATACACTCGTCCTTGCCTTTGTAATTCAGGTCTGTTAGAACACTTCCAGGACTCATGTGGTGGAGTGCCTTCATGGTTGGACACCAAGACATATTACACGGCCTTCACCGAGGGTTGGGGGTTGTACAGTGAGAATCCACTCATCTCTGATGACACAGATACTTATAAAAACAACTTGCTACAGAAATACGGCATGTTCAAATGGCAGGTGAGTCACTAGGTGTGCTCTCTTCTGGTTTTCGTTAATGTGCAGCATACTACGCTTTACAGTTGAGTTGGACACGCGACACAAGTTTTGTCGCGACGTTTTGTCGATAAAATGTGCATGTTGTCAGGGGCAACGTCAAAAGATATCAAAAGGAAGTGACAGTTGACGAAGCGGAGAGCGACAAACAAGCACGGGAAAAATCACTTGTAGATTGACTATCACTTCCTATTGATATCTTTTATTGTTACCCCTGACAACGTGCACATTTTATCGACAAAACTCGTGCCGTGTCAAACTGAACTGCAAAGCGTAGTAACTGAAAGTACAAACTCTAGATGCACAAACCCAAGATGCAAACCTTACATGGAACAGTAGATGTATACCATAGGTGCGGCTCACTCCAGATATGCACCCTGGGTGTACACTATTGATGCTTAACGTGAATGCAAAACCTCACGCTCTACATGCACACCCTAATTCACAGCATGACTAACAGATAGACCAAACCACAAGGCGGACACATCACACACATCCAAGTCAGGGCATAGCCAACTGACGGAGGAAACAGACAATACCCGTGGGCTTATCTAAGCAAGGGCACAGCTTATTCACATATCAAATTGGGATTCGGAGGTGGAAGGAGCTTGAAGCGTGGAGAACAACCCATCAATCAACGGAGACACCCCCTACATTCACTTACACGTGGTACTGAGTCCAGAAATCAAACTCCAGATCTCACTTGTAGAGATGAAACCTGGGTGCAAGCCACTTTCTCCTCCTTGATTCTCAAAATTGAACTAAATTTGAGATAGGCATGGACTTTTCGAAACCTTAATAAAAAGCTAATGAATGGATGATTATTTTGATTATAAAAACAAGATATGGCGTGCTGTACGACTAATAGTGGACACAGGGCTTCATGCCCGAAACATGACAAGGTGGGTGAAATATTTTCGTTTCTTGTATGCTTGATGGAGTGGACCGTGTTGGGTATGGGACCATTGCAGTGCGGTGTGGGCCTTTCCTCGGAACAAAATAAATGCCATCCTGCAATTATATCCCCAATCTCATACCCAGAGCCTGCGATCCTTTTGGTCTGCGCCAAGCAACGAGAGACTCTGGGAAAACGGATTTTTTTCAGCTGATTTTAGACTTCCGGTTCTTGTACTGCGCATGACCTTCGGTATGGAGTCACTATGACGAGACTTTGTCCAATAAGGGCATTTCTTTTGGCTCATTTCCGGGTTCTTCATTGTTTCATTGAAACCAATCAATGGGCTCAAAAAATGCCGTTACCCCAGAGTCTCTCGTTTCTCGGTACTGACCAGGAGAAACGCAGGCCCAGGAAACGAGATTGTTATATTCCTAAGACAGCACAAAACCCCAACTCAAAGTAGTTGTCTCTTCATCCTCGAAGGTCAATCTTATCACCAAAGGTCCATGGAGGGAACATGAATGTATGTGTTCTTTTTGCTCTTTAGAACTGAAGCACTGAAAATGTTTGAAGACTATGCATGGGATACTTCTGATTTTGCTGTCAAGGAAGTGACTCGATACCAGAGTGTTCCTGGTCAAGCCACAGCATACATGCTGGGGAGACTGGAGCTGATCAAGATGAGAAACAAGGCTGAGAAAGAGCTGGGATCTAAGTTCAGTTTAAAGGATTTTCATTACCAGGTCCTCAAACAAGGCTCGGCTCCTTTGGAGTTCTTGAATAGTCATATTGACCGGTATATCCAATGTGTTCAGGGAACACTAGATGATACTGCATGCAAATATATCCTGCCCTCCAAACAGAATGCTGCTAAAACAACAAGAAGTACAGTGGAGGCCAATACTAAAGAATTCCCACCAAGAAGAGTGCATGAACACTACATCTAACCTTTTCTCCATTTTTTAATCTTTTTCTCTATCAGTAGCAAGTGCGATAGGAAGTTTCAAACAGATACCACAAAAGAGTAACGGTTCGAAATGTGATTGTGCAGTTTTGTTGTCCAAAGACTAGTATTCAGGACTGACATGTTGGCCACAGTGGAAGTCATTTTCAAAGTCTAGTTATAAGTAAGTTGTTATTTTGATATGTCTCATGAAAACAAACAAGAAAATACCATGCTATCCTTGTAGTACTTTTTAAAACAGCTGTGTAGCTGTTTGTTCGACAAGACGTGCAGCTACTATAACCGGGGCCACTTTCAACAATTGTCATTAATCAATCATATTGCAGCCTTTAGGTAGCTCAAGATTGGCTCTTATAAATTCTTGCTCTTTCTAGTTCTACTGTTATCTGATTGGTTAGCCTGCGTCAAATCCGGAATTTTCTTCGTAAAGTTTACAGGAAAATAGTCCGGATGTCACGCAGGCTACTGATTGGTTAGTTTTAGTCAAGTGGCCCCAGTTATAGTAGCTGCACTGTAATCCCACTTGGAAAACTGGTATCACAACAGTAAATGGTTTACTTTAGCTCTGAGTCAGACCCATGGATCAACACAAGATGTGTTGTATTTTCTGTTGGATTGGTTACCGATATTTCCTGATATTGGTTCTAACATTTTTCAAACTAGACCTAGCTTCAGGAGGAACTGAGGGAGTCTTGCAAAGCATGGGACACCCCTAACGAAGTTTAATAATATTACTCTCACTCTTTTATGAAGCAATATTAAGTTTCTTTATACATTTACATTTCTTCATTTAGTACACCTTGGAACAAATTCCAGGATCTACACCTGCTTGATTGCAGCAATTTTCATAATAAAGTGGACACCAAAATTACGAGTTGCCTGTTTGAATTTCCTTTTTCACTGCAGCCAGTCCAGAAAATTACGGAGTACCAACTGATTGTTAGCAGCAAAAACACCATTTTTCATAATGATATTGCAGCTTCTCCACAAGCACATTATGAAAATCACAGTAAACAAAAGACTGAGATTCCAAGTGCACCAATTTGACTAAAGCTGCACAAATGCCACTGCATATTCAAAGTTTTTTCGGTTAAATTCCAAAAGCATTTAGCTGATTGTTTCCATGACACAGTATCATGTACTCCTGCTATACATTTGGTGTTTTTGCAGTACTGGATAGAATGTTTTTCTTCTGGGAATTAAACATTGGTCAATACTGACCTGACCAGACCGGACCTGAACATGCTCCAGTTACATAAAATCATCCTCATCCGAAATACAGTCCTAAGAAAAAAACATTGTTTAAAACATTACAACACTGCACAGAAGAAAATATTATCTACGCTATATTATCTGTCTGTAAGTCAATGATAGGTTTGTAAAGGAAATATAACATCACGCCTGTACTTAAAGGCTCAGTTTAGACGTCGAATTTCACACGAGTCAAATTCAATTTTAATTTGAGTCGATGCAATATTTTTGCGGCAATGATTTATACATTGAATTCAAAGGTTTCACGTTCGACCAGTACTGACCAACTTGAGAAGGTTTGGGTAATCATAATAATTTATGAATTACATTTGATGCTTAAATCAACTGCAAAACATGAGTCGCATATTTGACTTGCTCAGTCGAAGATGCAGCAAATGTCGCACTTACTGTATTTTGTCAAATTTAATTGAATTTAGACGTCAAATTTTACATGCATTTCATTCTTGAATTGAATTTGATCCACGTGAAATCCAACTTTTAAACCGGGCCCAAGAGACAACTGCTCAACAAGATTATGTTTCATAGTTATAATATTTTTTACTACAAAAACAGCTGTTATTGGATTGGGGCATTCTGCTGTTTTGTTACAGCGCAAAGTGCGCTACTGTTGCCAGCAGACAAAGAATTTTGATAAATTTTTGGCACTTTTTTTTGACATTTTCTCAACAGTGCTGCATACACCGAATCATGTATCCACAAGCCTGTCTCAATAACTTGTTGCGTTTTTCCCATGCTGAATCATATTGTATGCGGTGTCTTTCAAAAAATGTCAGAAAAGTGCCAATAATTCATCAAAAATGTTTGTCTGCTGGCAACGGTAGCACGCTTTGCGCTGTAAATTGCAGACATGGCCAAAAGACCAACCAGTATTTGGACTATACAGAGCTTTGATCATCCTTTTCAGCTTATATGGGTACAACTATAATGGTTCCCCAATAGTCCTCATGATCTAGTCCTCTTCCTTAGATCCATGAGACTAAATACCACTGTCACTGTCTATGAGTATATGTAATATGTTCGTACACCTTTAAGAATAGCAGTAATCTGAAGGAAAGACCATCTAAAGCAGCACAATGCTGCAGTTCAAAATACAGTAATACTGAAGTAAAATCTCTTTTTTTCTTACCCTATTTGAACGCATTTTATCCTCAGACATAAGTGTAGAATAATCCCTGTAAACAAATCAAATTGTTTAAGGATGCTGAGTATTTTATGACATTAAATCTGCAAAACTTGGCACACAGACCTTAGAGCTGCTTCTTCTTTTCTCCTTTTTTCTTCAGCCTTGTCTTTCTTTTTCTGTTCAAAAAAATACAACAAAACATGAAACATAATAAAGAATTGCAAGTTTGATGAAATCAATTAAAATGAGCTTGTGGTTTGAAGGACCAAGTATAACTTTCTTCATGACCTCATAAAATGAATGTGCTGTCTCTGTTGCAGCTAACTTGGCTGCATATTAAAGCAATCTTCTTCAATATTTGTGAAAAATTCCTTGATGGTCATTCTGGCATGTTTGTCACGCCATTAGAACATGTTTTGCCACCTAGGATAGTCGGTTAGCTGCAACGGACGGTAATGATCATGTTTTTGCCTTTACCTGTTCACGCGCGTGTTTTTTGGCCTCTTCCCTGTCTTCCCTGTCTCTCTCTTCTCTTTGTTCTCTTAAGTCTGGAAATGATTCTTGTTTGGTTTTGTTCAATCGATTTATTATTTCATTTCTTCTTTTATCAACTTTCACTGTTTTGACCTGAAATATCAAAAGCATTTTCAAAACAAAACCTGGATTCAATGTACAGATCAGATCAGGTCCGAAGAAGGCATTGCTGCCCACCTCCAATTAATTTTGGCTGTCGTATGTCTCATACCAGGGCTAAAAATAAGGAATAGAGGGTTGTCAGACATGGTGACTGAAGAAATCATCATGCATCGTTTCTGTTAAGACAATAGGGTGGTGTATGAAAAGGGCATTCAGTTGTTCCCTTCACAGTCTTAGTTTACTCAAACCTAAGCTTGTTGGGAAAAGTGATCTGTCAAGATGACCGAAGAGAAAAAGATTTGTTCAGTCAAGCTTCCATTTTGGTTGGACATTGTCCAATAACCCACTGACATATTCAGCCCTGCTAGTGATACAATAAGGAAGATTCTTAGGTGCTTCCCAATCTGTTATATGCTGCATTTAAGAGATTAACTATTCCATCTTTAGTTGGTATATGAGGACAAAATTAGACTCACAGCCTTATCACTATGGAAACCAATTTGTCCAATATCCATGTCTGCTGTCTTCTTTAGGTTTGACCATGGAGTGTAGACTACTGTAATGTTATTCATTTTGTTACCTGGATGCAAAGAAAACTGTATCAGTGTCCTTCCAGCAAGCTGTGTCATGTTTTAATATTAATTTTAATATTATGTTAATAGTCATCTCCCTTGTCTCACTACTCGTATGACAGACTCCTCCCCAGGACTACTTTCTGTCAGCTCTAACAAATTCAAGATGGCAGACTCTTGAGCTGAGGGAAACAAGATGTGACTTCACAAGTGTACAAGGCTAGCCATATATTGACTACCTACTATAAGCTTGGGTACACTGTTTGAAATACAATTTAAGAACATTGTAATAACAAGTGGTGTGAAAAGGCACTATCTGATAAGCGATAACACATTTTATTTCCACTTTCACAATCATCCAACAACAATCATCCAACAGTCCAGGTTTTAGGCTGTTCCTTACCAAACAACAACTTAGATGCTGGAAGCTAAAAAACTAGCTGAAAAGAATAAAGTGGATTTGAAATCAAGGCACGCCTGAAAAAACATTTTCATATCCAAATTTACCTTGAATACTATTTGCTTTGACCAACTGTGCACAATCTGTGAGTACATCTTGTGGAATATCATCTATGTTTCTTTCCTTGTTTGAGAAAAGTGAAAAGACACATTAGCATATCACTGAAAATGTGCTGCCGTGTACATATAATAGGTACGGAGCTACAATGCAATAGCCCACTTTTGATATTCTGGTTGAGTGATCACTCACAAAGCACTTCAAGATGAGGCTTAAGGGAAACAATGGAATGATCCGCATATATTCTTTTGTTTCCCCTAAACCTTGTCTTGAATTGCTTTGTGCGTGTTCACCCAACCAGAATATCGAAAGTAGGCTATTATCAATTATTAGTGATAAACAGGCTTGTAAACTTTGTAGATTGCTTCACCTTTGGAAGTCGGAGATATACATGAGCAGACGATAGTTTGTCAACATGAAACCTATCAAGTAAATGGGAATAGAAATCATTATATACATTAAGTAATTTATTTATTACATTTATAATAAACTGAATAATGTGGACATACCAGATATCTTCAGGGAAACCCCATTTGATGAGATCTTCATCTGAAAATGTTTATCAAAACAACAGTAGTAAGAAAGAAAAAGAAGCACTAAAACACCTAAACCTGCATTGACAAGAGAATTATCCCACAAGATCAGTCCAAAGAAATTAAAAGAACACGGCACATTTTATTTTCTCAAACTCATTGTTCAGGGGCGTATCCAGGGGGAGGTCACAGGGTGCCCGTGACCCCCTCTAACACAAAAAGCAATAAAAAGAACATGTAATTTGTGCTAAAACAATAGATTGCTATGACGTCATAGTGA
>WUCR03010866.1:0-11325 GCA_009858155.3 Phymanthus crucifer
TCTCACTTTTAGTATACATCTTTTGCTTTTTGATCGCAATATCTCCAGTCAATGACGTCATCGATTACCGATTTTGGAGCTACTCATTGATGCAGAAAAAAACATGGAGGACGCTAAAATTCGAATTAAAATCGCAGATTTCTCGTGACCGACAAACTCTTTTCGAAAAACAATGTACTCAAACTGATTGTTAACTAGTCGTTAAAACTAACTATTTTCGTAAAAGTAGATAGAAAATGTTGTCAAAAATAGTCAAAATTTCATGATAGTAGCACTTTAATCAAAAGTAGCCAACCTTTTGATAACAAGCTTCCCTCTCCCCAACCGCTATTTATGAGTATCGAAATTAAACCATCCTTCGTAAAGCCTGGTTTTCACGAACGACGCAACCATAAGCACAACGACATATGTAATACTTCCATGGTAAGTTATCCCTTTGTATTTTGGACAAAACAAAACATTCAGTCAATATTAAAGTACTTTACGCGCTCATGCTTGCGTCGCCAGGCTTAATACAATAATTTCAACTTTTAATTAACAAATCAAAATCAGTTTTACGTGTTTGAAACTCTGAAATACGCGGGATGTTGAGAGATCACGAGAAAAGCTTGTTTCCAGCTTCTCAAGTTTCAGCTTATCGGCAGTCATAGCGCGTGAATTACTTTTTCTTGTAATAATCGTCAGTATTTATTTATCATATTATCATTATGATAAGGAGTGTGCAAGGAATGAAAAGCCAGAATATGTGGAGGTGGGAGAGGGAGAACCCAGTACCAAAGAGACAGGTAGGCACTTCGTTAATAGTTTAGGGCATGGTATCCTGTTTTGATCCTGCTAAGGTTAAGGATGAGAAGCAGGTGGAACAACAGAGTTTTCCGATTCAATTAAGGGTAATGTATCACCAAGGCTAATTCGAAAAGATATCGAATGTCTATTCATTTGGTATACACCTATTTCAAAAAGCGTTGTCGGTCAGCAATCTGGAATCTGTGACCGAAAGTAATCGTGGGAGGCTAGAAAAGCAGTTTTTTCAGGTTTAAAATCAAATCTATCGTTTATAGGTGCTTGTATATTTTTGTATTAACTTGCTGTGACCTACAAACTTCTAATTTTGAATTAAAAGCTTGAAGTCCATAATTCCTTTTGATCACAGATTTCCGATCGACAACGTTTTTTGAAATAGGTTATACATAAAATAAATAAAGGAGAAGTTTTATAGGGGATCAATTAGTATTATTAGTTGAGACCTTTGCTTGTGGTAAATTTCATCTTAAAAGTGTATGCTCTTATCTTGTTAATGGCTGTCATTGGCCTTGCGTAATCAACCAATCAGAACTTTACTTTGCTAATGCAATAGGAAAATACGGCTGTCCTTTTTTCCTTCTGTTACTACTTTCCCCAGCCCTCTCCTCTAAGGACATTTGACTCGTTTGCAATATTTTGCGAGAAATGACCAAGGAAAATAAAGGGATTGATTACAGTTTATTTTTTGTGTGTCATCAAAACTGCTTACCTGAAAGCCCAAAGTAAGCAGAAATGAAAAAGAGATCAATAAACAAATAACATGGTTTCATCTTTTTTTACCCTAAGAAAACAAAATCAAACAAATAATTAATATGTATAATTTGATGATTTTAATTGCTCTTGTCATGGAGTTTTCCTCTCATTTTTGCCCTTGAAAATCATGGTTTTTTTCAGCATCTGTATGGGGGTGGGTGAAACAAAAATAGTCTTCCAAATTGCCCCCTTCCCCTACTATATATGACCAGTCCCTAAGCAGGTTGCTGTTTACATACGGGAAAAAATATACAAAACTGGTGCTAGATCTAAAAAAAAAAACTTACAAACAAGCCAACGTATATTTAAATAGTCAAAAATAAAAAACAAATTCGTTTTAACACTGAATACTGCATATAATATTTTCTCTCGATAACTTTTCCTTAGTGACATGTATATTTATTTTCTATTTGAAAAGGGTAGTTCAGATACTTATATTTTATTGTTTGGCTGAGGAACAGGTTCCACTCGTGGAAAACTAGTCAGACAATAGCGCTAGCCGGATATTCATGAAAATCGATTTTAAATTGCTTTAATCTCGTTGCTATTATATATCATATATATATATATATGATTATATGATTACATTATATAATTTCGCAATAGTAAATAAACCATTTCACAGTTCTCGTCCCTCATCAGCCTCGCTACCGTGAAATATATTCTTTAGAAATCGAGTACTACCAGTGCAATTTTTGATTTTTTCAATTGTTCTTTGAGGTGCAAATTCCTTACATTATTGTGAGCTGAAGTCAAATTCTAAAGAATAATTACATGCTAACGAGGCTGAGGTTGAGTGACGAGAACGTGAAATGGAGTATTGAATAAAATTCGATCCGAAATAAGCTTCCATTTAACGCAAGATCTCCGATCGAAACTACGTAGCTGCTGTTGAAGAATTGTTTAGGAAGGGAAATCACAGAATGAATAAGGGAGTCACGTTTACGATTTTTGGCCTACAGGGTGTTAACTATGAACGTTTATCTTTTAAACTATACTTACATATGAATGAATAAAGAGTCAGTGAATGGAAGAAGGATCGAGAATGGAGGAGAACAATTGAGCAGCCATTGAAGGTACACTTATTTATAGTTAATTAATTAGTAATGTGAATAAGCCTCATTTCTTTCGATTTGCGACAATCATTGCCGCCCTTAATAAATAAAATAAATCAGTGTTTTTTATGGTGGGATACAAATTCAGTATGTTCATACTGGTTTCCAATTTGGCCCACTGTCACCCACACACTACCACTACATTATATATTCTATACATACAACTCTCAACTCACATGTTGATTTTTACGGGCTAAACCAAAAACAATAAAATCAGAGATAGAATGGTCGGTAGAATTAAAATGGCGGGAAACTGGTTTGGAAGGATCGTTCTTTCGAAACACCAATTAATTCACGAATTCAGTCACGAAGGCAAAAATAGATATATAAAAAAAATCAAGAAAATAAAAAAGTAAGTAGACAAATAATTATAATTAAAATGAATAGACGAATATATAGATTTACAAACAGTCCGATGGGCTATTTCTTTTCATGATTCAGTGGAAAGTAGACTAGAGGCATGGAATAATCTTTACCACAACAGTTTCGAGATGTAAACCACTAACTAATTCTGAACGGTTTCTTATGCTTGAAGGCAGAAATCGAAAGAGTATTAGTTAGGCATCTAAAAATAATCGCATTAGCTAATTACTAAACCTTATTTTCACTACATCTGAACTTCATACTGCAAATTCACTCCTTTAATCATTTCAATTCATGATTGGATGAATTTTTGAAGTTGTAGAGGATCGTATCTGTCACTGATCAGGCAAAGTTAATCATACCGAAACAGTCTTCACGTGGACAAATATGAAACAGAATAAATCATTGGACTTTCTACCCAAATCAAAAGAAGTTAAACAATAAATCTCACCTAATCACTAGAGTCATAGTGTAGTTATTTTCACAAGTTTTTTTTTGTGGAATATAGAATTTCTTGACTCAGTTTTCAAATAGTTAACAAAGTAGTTAAACTAATATAATCCTTAAAATCGAATTCTACGCATTCTGATGTGCAAAATGCTTAAATCTCATGCAATTCATTATGGAAAACTCCTTCCAAAAAGTTTACTGACGTTTTGGACGTTAGTCCTTCGTTAGAGGAAACGAATAAGAGCAAAAATATGTAGCTTCATGTGCTGCTCACATCAATGAAGGCAACATGGACTTGGAGATCTTCCATACTTTACCCAGGAATTCCGTACTTTATTCATGAGTGCTCCTTTTCCTATTGTGTAAAGCAACAGGTGGTTCGGCATGGTATTCGTGACAATTAAATTATATATTATTTCTCATTAATTTTTTTTCTTTAAAACCTCTTCAAAAAAAAAAAAAAAAGCGCTCAAGTAGCAGAAACAGAAATAATTAAATGAAAAATAAAAATTTTAAATTTTCTAACCTTTTTTGAGAAAAAAACGTCGTTATCATTCCTCGTTCTTATCCTTGTTGTTTAGATGATTGCTTCAGAAAGCAATATAACCGAAAGCATGATAATCCTAATAATAATAATAATAATAATAATAATAATAATAATAATATTTTAATACTAATAATGATAATAATGTATAATAATGTATAATAAAATTGTTTAACTATTACATGGAATTAATAATAGAATATAGAATATACTAAAAAAAAATAAAATAAAATAATAATAATAATAATAACAATAACAACAATAATAACAATAATAACAACAATAATAATAATAATATAATTTCTTTAGGAACTGCGCACTGGAACTGTTATTTACATTTATCGCAATCATCATCATCATATCATCATCCATTTTATCATTCATTTGCATTACACTTCAAGCTCGTTACACTAAGTGTTTGCTGGCCGGAACGCTCCAAGGGCGAATACGGGAAGGGGATGAAAAGGAATGGGTAACTAGCCCCCTCCTTTCCCCTTGGAGACAAAAAATAACGAGAACAAAAGACAAAGCAATGGGGTCTTAAAGTGCCCAAAACAATGGATAGATTTGGGGAAGATCGGAGCATACGGGTGTTTATTTCCTTATAGTCTGATTGTAATACTGCGAATGTTGTCCCACAGCACTGAAAACAGTGGAAAAACAAAGAAAATTGTCTGAAACAAAATAACATGCAATGATTGACACATTTTATGGAACCAAATGCAAACAATACCCATTGAAATCTATAGAACTAAGGTATAATGCAACCAATGACTACGAAAGTAGATTTGAAACTGAAAAACCCAACTAAAGCTCAAAACAGCCTTTCATGCTTGTAGGCATTCTTATTCGCTACCACGTTTCATTTTCTAATTTTCCACGTCAGAGCTAGCAGTATGCAAATACAATTATTCCCCATAGATTTGACACAGGAGAACTAAATTTTGGAAACATGCTAGTCCAGCAGGTGATATCTTGGGTTCGTGTCGGGATTGGTATTCATTTATTAAGCTGTCATCAGATCTAGATTTGAAATTTCGTAACACTCTCCAGTTAAACTCATCACTATAGATGAGCTTGGCGTTGGTGCTTAGGTGGGAGGTGCCTAGCCGGGTCCGTGGTCAGCGGTCAGCGATCACCATAGCAACCCTGTCCTAACCCACCTAGCACCGTCACACTGACGAGTCAGTGGAATACTTACCTATACTTACCTGAGAGGAGGGAGGGAGGGAGACTAAAAGCATACGCTGCGTAAACCAAAGCAGTTGCGAGTGTTAGCGTTTGCGAAACCAGATAGCGTCACTGCTGCAAGACATGTCATAAGTACCAATATTTGCTGACGTCATGCGTGCTGCCAATCACGTGCATATACTTGCGTGACATATATATAGGCGACAGGCTACTACCGTGTGGTTTAACTTAGCTTAAATTTATTATTTAACCTCATTAAGGATACCTGGTTCCTCATGGACGGCGGAAGCAAAAAATTATTGGGGGTTAAGATTTTGTTTTAATCAGTGTTATTGCTATTATGCAAAAATGTTTGGCCCCTCCTTTTAAGTGCACAAAAAAATTTTTGCCCCTCCCCCCTCATTCTCACCACCCCCTGTAAATAATAACCAATCTCATGTGGCTTGTGTGGGGGAGGGGGGATGACGGGAGGTTGCAAAGTTGAGGTCAATTAGTCACTGCTGCATATTGTTATGATTTATGAGAATGGTTGAGGTGTTGTTGCATGTGCAAGATGATGGTGGAAGTTATGGTGGCATCCCAAGCTACATTTGAAGATGATGATGATGGTGATGGTCATCTTGAATCCTTGGATGATGATTAGCTTAAGTAAAAGCCAACTTCAAACTCTCATGGATGGTGGAACCGGGGGGGGGGCAGGGGGGGGGGCACTGGCCCCCCCCAATAATTTTCTGGCTATCAACATCAACTTTTAAATAGAATTGTTAATTTGTACTTACAATTTTCACAGTGCCCCCCAATAATTTTTTGCTTCCGCCGTCCATGGTCTATACGTCCATGGTCTATACGTAAAACAAGAAAACAAACCAGCAAGGAAAACATTCGTATCCTTGGCTGATGAAAGTCAGCGCATGGCTATTTCACGTATCTGGAACCTTGAAAAAATGACTTTTGAACTGATGTAAGTCACGACACTACTGAAGATACTGAACTTACAGATTTGAGCCCTGAAACAACCTCTGGGCTCCTCTAAATCTATGCATAGCTAACTCACAGATTGTACTGGAACACCATCTGGGCCCGTGGGCTGATCTGAATGAGGGCATGGTTAACCATAGATCGAAACCTGATGAAACAACCTCTTATTTGAAATTTTTTTGTTTGAGAATTTGCCCGAGGGATGGTGTTGCACAATAGGACTCGAGGTCCCCTACAAGGTACAAGCACCAATCCCACCCCTTAAAAACCCCAAACCCAACCCACGAATCAACCCGTTCAGAAATCATTAGTACAAGGCCATACACTGAAGGTGGTCACTGCCAAGATTTTGTATCGTCCACAGTGGTTCTTTATACGTCCCTCCTATACAGGGGTAGTTAGTGTGGAGAGACGGGGCCTTCGGTTTAAAGTCCTTATCCGAGATATCCTTAACCTCTGGGCTGTCAGGCTACGGTGGTTAACCAGTATTTCGATCTACAGAAATGCAAATATCGAAAATTTACCTTTACTATCATGAGTATGCGCGAATTGGTCATCGTGAGGTCGGTGATGTTCTCGTTGGTGTTCGTGATGTTCTCGGTGTTCGTGATGTTCTCGGTGTTCATGCGGTTCTCGTTCGTGATGTATTCGGGTCGTGACCGTTCGTATGGTCACAGTACGAGTTTGATCCGTGGCTTCTTCAATCATGTCGTCGTCCAGCTTGGCCAGCGGCGCACCCCCATCTATCTGTTCAATCAAAGGTTTCTCCTCTTTGCTCTTATTGTCCAGTCCTTCTGATAATGAGCCACTTGGGGAATCACCCCACATATCTAAAAACACAAGAATCCATTAGAAAATATTATATGGGTTTTCCACAGCAAAATGCTATAAGCTAATGTTAACGAAACGCGTTACATGGTGTTGAATTCAGATTCGTAGCTGGTATCTCAAGATGCTCACGTACTTGACGTTTACCCCTCTTTTCATCAAAGCTAAAAGTATCTCCAAAACTGAATCAGAGAGAATTGAGAGGGTCCTGAAGGGGTAAAATGGGAGCTGGGATTGGCCTTCTTCGGGGGCTGGGAAATGGATTTCATGCACTGGGACTGGGATTCATGAAGCAAAAACAATAGAAAAATGGGAATGGGATTGAGATTTGGGCAACACAGACTGGGATTGTGAAATTTGAACTGGGATTTTGAAAAAATCCTTTTCTGGGAAATGGGATTAGGACCCCCCCTTCAGGACCCTCAATTGAAGTCGAAAAAGAGGTCCAAACAAACCGTGGACACTATGTTTTAACCAACTAAGCTACCTCTTCGAGCTCGTAATACTGAGAGACTCTCTGAACAATCTTCACAAGCGAGGCACTGTTAGGTTGATATACAAAGGAGACTAACAACATGTCTTTTGAGTTAAATTCAACCAAGATGGTAGGCTGCGTGCTGCACGCAGGCTACCAAGATGGCGGCCATGCAAATCACCAAGAAAATTACCACTCAATTTGTCATGCAAAAAATTAAAGCTTTGAACCGTCAAAGCAAATTTATATATTTCGTATATTTTTATTTGAAAGGTGTAACATCTTCTTTCAGAATCTAGGATTCTTAGATGTGTTACAAACTAGACTCATTTCGACGTAAACGTCGCTGAACCAAGGCGCAAATGAAAATTTATTATTCATATTTTTATAGTTTTGGTTTAAGCCCACTGTGTTTTTCATATACCTCTTATTGACAACCTATCATTTTCTCCTTATAATCCGTCAATCAAACTTTTATCTTCATATTGTCACACTGGTTTTCTGGCGACTTCTCACATTTTCTCATCAATATTAATATGGTAATTCTAACCAACATGAGAAACATGTTCAAGAAAACAGGGCTTTTTTAAACACGCATGGAACATATGATTAAAAACGAAAGCGTTAAGTCTCACTTCCAGTAAATAATGACATAAAAGGAGTCCAATGCACCTTTACATGTAGTAGCAATATTAGTAACAATATTGGCTAATTTCAATTTTTTTTCTTGGTGATTGAGCGAACAAAAGGAAAGGTTATTTTTCGTAGACACATACACAAAGGACCATCATCGGATATCATTTATAATTGATATATTGTGTTGCCTTTTCTTTTATTGGTACAAAAGAAAAAAAGATTAAAACACTGGCTTGTACTCGGCTGGTGTGAATGCAGATGAAGTTAAAAGGTACCGTTCTGAAGAAGAAGATGAAAAAAAAATAGCGCTGAATTAGCCTCTCTGAAGAGCAAAAAGCTCTATCTCAGTTCACAAAAAAAGCTTGATAGGTGATCCCAAACACTTCGGTTTACAAATGCTGTTGATCTTTAGATCTGATAAGCGACTCTTTTTCCTGCCTAAATTCCCGATCCAGCTTCTTTGATACCTGATGGTGAAGCATATGACCGGGTGCACTGAGGTTGAATATGCGATCCTGATCCCAAAATCTTGGATAAAGACCCTGTAGTTTAACAATATTTTAAGTATAAGAATGGCGAGTTATTCTTTGGTCTAGATCACTATACAGAGGCCGAGATACATCGTTGATATCATAATCGAAATTTGATCAAGTAGTCACAGCGATAGAAAAGATGGAAGGAACTAGAACCATAGCTAGATATTGGCAATTAGTTGGCCATTTTGTGCAATCTCGACCATGAAGAAATATCTAAACGATGCAAAAAAATATTCGAAAGAGTTTCAATGGTCATGAAAACACAAGAGAAGCAAATTTATAAGGATCCATCAAGTATCTGACTTAAGTTTAGAATATCCGGTATAACTTGAATGAATAAGAAGATCAAAGAAATTTGGAGAACATCTCGAGTTCTGACGAGGATTAGTCTCAGTGCTACTTGATGATGGAGTCAATTTCTGAAAATCGAGACTTATAACGAGAGAAATATTTGATGTATATAATTGCAGGCAAGGAATTTTAGAATAAAATCGAAAGCATGAAATAATTTCAAACCCATTATTTTCAGTTTAATGTGAATATAATGCTTAATGCTTAGTTGGGAACCGAGACGATATAATTAGTTACGGTCCACTTCATTCGCTAAAAAAGTGTCGGATTTTTTTCCTCATAGTTGTAAATTCTACTGTCAAATATTTTTCCGTATCAAAGAAAACACACTTACACAATTTGACGACCTACGATAAAAATTATACTGATTAGGCTTCAAAGAAGAAAATCAACTCAAAGAGAGTCAACAGGAAATTAAAAAGAAACGAAAGTTGATGAAAATGGGATAAGAAGCATTCGAAGTGAAGGTTTTTAGTTTTTATCTTGATAAAAGAAACTTTAAAACTAACTGTATTTGACAGTTTGTGATCAAAAGAATACATAAGCGAAGAAGTAAAACAAAAAGACTATATGAATTATAGAGATGAATTAAAAACACAACCATCTAAAATGAAAGCACAAAGGGAATCAAAATCTAGAAAATTTCAAGGGGCGAGAAAAATTAAGCCCGATACCAATTTTAGCGAACGAGGATGCTTAATGGCTTTTATTTTGACTTTGATCACAACACTATTTGTTTTAATATTGGCTATTTTGTCCAAACGGATCATCATGAGAGGCACAAATTGTTCTCATCCAATCCACAGAGAATCGACAAAACCATAAGCCGCAATATAAACGGTCCATCGACTTGTATTGAGATTTTGAAGATCGCAAATATTCATTTGTGTCTTATGGAAGAGAAGCTGTGGAATTGACGATCAGATACGTTCATAGAGCGAAAGCAGACAAAACAACGGTATATACAAAAGGGTTTCTTTTTTGTTATAATAAAAGGGACTATCGCTGAAATAATCACCTATGCAAATTTGCAGGCATCTCTGCGTGAGAACTAACATACGATGGGGAGACTATCGATCATCTACTTCGGTATACACCGAGTAAGAGAGGAATTTTTTTTTCGACTATTTTTCTTCCTTGTTTTTTTTTTCTATTCTTCAAAATAGTTTTATTTGATTTAGTGATGCTTTCGTTTAAGTCAAAAACAAAGCTGGTTGAACAGCAAAGGAAAACAAGATACCATTTTTGATTCCTTTTTCGCGTCGTCTGCGAGCAAAGCGTCAACTGGAATTAACTAAATCATTTCCCAACGTGTGTTGTGTTTTCGAGTACGGAATATAGATCAGATAGACTGAATGCCACTCATGTTAACTGTCAAATACTCTACACATATATGTATTTTAATCTCAAAGTAACAAGGTGAAAAGCATTGATGGCGTATACGTACTCACCGTTATAGACGCGTCTTGGAACATAGAAGTAGTCAGGAGTCTCGTAACCGAGCGTGACTTTCTTGTTTTTCTTTCTCCGCATCTCGACTCGCTGCTCCTCGCGGAGTCTTCTCGCTTCTGCTTCGAACTCGAGTTTGTTTTTGACCTCCATGAGTCGCTTCAAACTACCATTATCACTTCCAGACGTGGGCAGTTCTCGTTCTTCGTTCTTGCCCGTTTGTTTATTTACTATACCGTTTGCCGGTTTGACAGGTGTGCTGGTGTCGAGGCTTTTAAAGATCTTCTCAAGCGCTTCCGTATCAACGTCATTGGTCAGTTTTTCATTTCCCACTACTCCCTCGCTGTCATCTTTTATCTCAATTTCTACTTCTTTGAAACCTTTCATTTCTTGTACTTGTTCCATTATCTGTTCCGGTTCATCCTCTTCTACTTGTGATAGTTCTTGATCTTCGATGTTTCCCATCTCATTCTCATCTATCATTTGTTTTTCTTCGATTTCAATTTCTTCTTTTATTTCTTCATTTTTCAATTCTTCTTCTAGTTCTTTCTCTTCTTCTGGCTCTGTCTCTTTTGCCTCGAAAGAAATAATGGTTCCGCCATTTTCTTCCATCACTTCTGCTGAGCAAAAAAAAAAAACTTTTGTTAGATTAACTGTTAATGTCTCTTAATAATATAGTAATATATAATTCTTTTTTCTATTCCTTATTTCATAACCCAAAAGTGGACCGATTCTAATGCGACTTCAAGGTGCAAAAGTTAAGTTGCAAACAAATTCTTTTTCTCCTCTCCTATCCTCTTCTCTTCTCTCCTCTCCTCACCTCCCCACCATCACCCCACCCACACCGCGCCA
>WUCR03010894.1:0-11323 GCA_009858155.3 Phymanthus crucifer
GGTATAGATGATGATGATGACAGTGATGTGTGGGGTGGTGGTGGTGGTAGTGATGATGATGATGATGCTGGTTGTAGTGGTGGTATAGATGATGATGATGACAGTGATGTGTGGGGTGGTGGTGGTGGTAGTGATGATGCTGATGATGCTGGTTGTAGTGGTGGTATAGATGATGATGATGACAGTGATGTGTGTGTGTGGGGGGGGGGGGGTGGTAATATGAAAGCAAGATGGCTTTTGGAGGGCATACTGCAAGGGCCACGGATAAACAATATGCCCAATACTGTACTTAGAAGGCAAAAACCACAGAGCCTCCCAGTAAAGACAGATAATAGATACCAAATCTATCTTGTTGATTTATTTCATATGACTTATGAATAAAACTGACTTAGTTTTCTATTCTTTTGCATTACAGTCCCAAAACAAAGTTAAAGGAAGGCAGAAATGGCCACCAGATTCCCCACATGGACCTGGTTCATCTTCACAAACAGTTGTCCTCCATCAAGGATGGTAACTGCTTGCAGAAAGTAGTGGATATCCTGGAGCACTCGGGTTGTTTTGTTATCACAGAAACTACACTAGACTTTGATCTGTACAAGCTTGATTCTGCCACTATAAAACAGATACAACATTGTATTGAAAGATAATAGAAACCTTGTGCATACAGGTCATGTGACAGAATGTTGATCCATGATACTATAGAGGATGTTAGTTATTGTTATATATTATTGAGCGCTGCAGTATGCATAGGTGCATACCAAGAACCATTGTAAAAACATCTCAGGTTATCAGCATTGGCTGTCTTGTATAAAGAACAGAACTTGTAGTGTGATGTACTAATGTGCTATGCCATACCCTTGTGGCTTCAAAGCTGATCTGTTGGCTTGCAAACATTATTAGCACAGGATCATTTTCTAAGAAGCTTTGTCTTGCTTATTGCAGCATCTAGGTTTTCTAACCAGTTTTCTACACACTGCACTAAGCAGCAATTTTATATGCTTGTCTGTTGGTATTTTTTTTTAAACCATGGTATACATTTCTATTCATCTTGCTAGCTGGTATTTTGTATGTTGTTTTGTTGCTGGGCGGGGTACTTTTGGGTATGTGGTATTTATTGAATGCTTATTTTCAGTGCTTTCTATTTATTTGATCAGTTACTACTCCACCCACACTAGTTCAAATGACATCTACACCTTATCATTTCTTCTCTTTTAGAGTTGACAATATTTTGTGAACAATAATTCAATTGACTGTGATATTGGTTATTCCCTGTCGTCAATCAAACATTTTCAGTCAGCATCAAATAACTTGATTGAAATGCAGAGCCTGCAATGAGCCAGTGAGAGGTTAGGAATAGCATCTAGTGTACATGAGATTTCATCCCAAATTGTTCACCTTTATTGTTCTTAATATAAAGTGATAAAATCACATGGGCACTGAAAGAAATCTTCAAACTGGCTGGAAACTAAGTTCACAAAATATTGAGATTTGCAGCAATCAGTGTTGTTTCTTCTACTAATTATGTGAAAAGATCCCATAGCTCCAATGTTTTTTATACTTTTAAATATAAGTCTGTGTTTACATTTGTCACTAAGCTCCATGCTAGACACCTGTGTTAGGTGCTCAGGCATTGTACTTATGCCAGAGTTGGGCTTAGGTACTTGAAAATGAGCCATGTCCTTAATGCTACTACCTACAGGACTGCCCACCAGGTGTTGACAAGCGCTAATGTGTATTAACAGTATTGCTAACTTTGCTGCACAGCTTATCTCGTGTCATAAACGTTTTATATAGTAGTTTCCTAACTCTAGTTTTAGAAGGGATTACACATAGTATAACTAGAGTGTTCAAATGTATGTGTGTATATATTCTTTACCAAAACAAGATGTACATGTCTGCTTTTGTTATTACTGTGTTTACCTAGATCACTAGTTGTCTGGTGCAATTAAGAGGGTTTTGTACTTTTATATTATCTGTAATTACCATAGTTTATTGTATAATATCAACTATTATCCATGCTGTGTAAAGTGCATTCAGAGTTCAAAATAATTTATTAAAGATATTTCAACATTTGTTTATGCAAAAGTTTCTATGTATGTGGTACACAGTTTTTTCCTGGCTGGGTGTCAGTCGATACTACCTTGCTACAAAGCCTTGCACACTTTCTTTTGTTCAGTAGCAACATATCTGGACATCCATTTCGGATTTCAGCGTGTACGTTAACCATGTAGTGAGTATTTGTACATTTCTCAGTGAATTTGCATTGTTCTGATGTCTGCAAAGATTTGGATAAAATTGCCTCGTGTGACAAGCAATGTATGGATGGGGAAAACTAAAGTTTGCCTGAGTGCTTGTGTGGTGCAACTTTAACTCTGGTCTCTTAACCAAAGCAGAAAAAAGAGCATGAAAAAAAAACCACACAATATTTGTTTTTTTAATTTTTATCACTCTTGTTTAAACAACACTTTAAAACTAGTAGATGCTTGAAAAACTGGTTCTAAAAAATCAGTATTTCTTGTTACCATCATTTCCAATGAAGTTCTGAAGTGCTTCAATATTGTAGCTTTCTCTGTGCATTAGATGGAGGTCAATTATCATTGAATTCAGAATAACAGGGTTCCCAGGGTCAGGGAAAAGTCAGTGAAATTTGAATTTTTTTCAAGGTCAGGGAATTGTCAGGGAATTTTGATTTTGGTCAGGGAAAAGTCAGGGAAAAGCCAGGGAATTTTACTTTTGCAGATGAGTGGGAACCCTGAATAAGACATCTTACAAGAACGAATGAATGATATTAAGGTATGAAAAGCCAAAATACAGTTTTGTTAGAACCCCATTAGAAACATTGGGGTGCAAATTTCATTTTGGTGATATTTGAGTCGATAGAGAATGATTGACGTCCATCTAATGCACAGTGCAAACTGTAATGTTGAAGTCTTGGGAGTGGAGCTTCATCAGAGATGATGACCTTAACTCCTTATGAGAAATAAATATCATAAGTAAATTTCCTGGTAAAATGTGTACCATATATCAATAAAACAAAGATGCTTGGTCTGATTGCAGCTCTTGAGCAGAACAATGGGAATGAAAGTAAATGATGTTACACTTTTTCTTAGGTTCATATGCAAGTGAAGTCTCAGTTTCAAATAAGATTAGATTGTACGTAGCTGTTTTAGGGATATATGGCACATTTTTCTCATTTTTCTGGCTTTGTTTATTATTCATTTGGTAAATATTTTCATATATTTTGTGGTGTGCACATTGTTACACTCCATTTTATCTATTTGTTTTGATATCAAACTTCAATATTTAACTCTGTAAAACGTCTGGTTTGAAATAGCCTGTATTACTTGGCAGTCTACAGTGATGTGAAGAAAAGATTGCTTCTGAACAAGACAGGCTAGATTTGAAACACTTCTGCCAAGAAAGGTTATCTAACAGCTTCTCAGATACTAAGGTAAGTATATACACTTCAATTCACATCTTGGATCAATTTTGCTTTATCTTATGGCCAAATTGGGGATTTCAGTAAATTAACCTTTCTCTTGGCGTTAATGTTCAATAATATTAATCTCACACTACATTTCTCGTACTATTTTTCTATATACAATTATAATTCATAAATATTTTTTTACAAAGTTAATCTTATTGAGAAATTGATTGATACTTTACAACTACTTCTGTTGTATATTTTAGTCCCATTTTTATATTTCCAATTGTCTGGACTTCAACTTTATTATTTTAGGAATATTTCATCAATCTAAGCTGTCCAGCAGAAATCTAAGAACATATCCTGATTGCAGAGGTATGATAGCCCAGTGCCTTACTGCCATGCACCAAGCCTTACAAAGGGAAGTAAAAATCCTCTCAGTGTACCTAAAACATGGTCATCTGCAGATAAAGCCTTTTGTCATCAGCAAATAAAGTACCAAACACCTTTTTGGTCCATAAATAATATAAATAATGAAATGCCACATTTCTTCAAGAAATATTTCTTTGCTTCATTTATATATTGACCTGCAATATATTGTTACCAAACTTCTACGCCTCAAGTAGCAGACTGTTGCCATAACATTTCCTGGAATGCAGTGACAGATAATAGACCATGGTATTTACTGAACATGAAATTGTTCTCCATATGATACTGTTGTCTTGGTAGTACCTGCATAATATATTGTTCCTGGAATTTCCCTTTCTGGGATAGAGTTTGTTACCATCATAATTCCTGGTCATTGTTTCTTGTATGACACTGTGCAAGTTTGTTGTCATGGTAACTCCTGGACATATTCATGGTAACTGACCATTGGGAATACTGCTACGACAGTCCAGTGTTCTGTAATTTCTGGACATCATATTGTTCCTGGTATGTAACCATAGGCCATTAAACTGGACAGCATGATGTACACTAACCACAGAAATACCAGGAATACACCTGTGAACCATTTGCTCATTGATGAACCCCCAAGTTCTCCACCTAAAAGCTAATAGAATAAATAAGGGTTAGTTGTAGGCATGCTTCCCTTTCACAGGAATGTAAAAAGATATGTTGTTCATGTTGTCTGGTGTAAAAGACACACCTAATCTTCTAACAAAGTCAACCAAGATGGTGACATGGCTATGACTTACCATTCTACGCAGCACTAAAACAACAAGACAGCATCCACCACAAGAGGTATATACCAGGACGGAGAATGCAAGGTTGCCGCTGGATACATTGAATTTGGTTCCCATGGCAGCATGATAACAAACACTAATAACCCATGGTAAGCCAAGACCAAGGAACACATTGACACTGTTACTGCCTGTAACAACCAGAAAAGATCATGTGAGAAAGCTTCCTAACAGGAAGATGACAGCATGGAGCAGGATCCTACCTGTAATGTTACCAATTGCCGCATCAGCCCCTGAATCCTGCAGTGCCGCTGTTTTACTGGCAAAGGTATCAGGGAGACTGGTTCCTATGGCAATGATGGTGATGCCTGTCACACTGTTCTTGAGGCTGATAACACAACCTAACAGCTTGCCAAGCTATAGAAGGGACAAAACATTGGGTTAGTAAGGGAGGGGTGGTACATGGTACATTATATACTAATAGAGGGCGGGGTGGGGCAGTATGCTGTGTGACACTAAGGAGAGAGGGTTAGGTTGAAGCAGTATGGTAAATAACATGCTGACAGGGGGAGGGGTGAGGGCAGTATGCTGTGTGACACTAAGGAGGGAGGGTTAGGTTGAAGCAGTATGGTAAATAACATGCTGACAGAGGGAGGGGTGGGACAGTATTGGTACATAACATGCTGACAGAGAGAGGGGTGGGACAGTATTGGTACATAACTTGCTGACAGAGGGAGGGGTGGGGCAGTATTAGTACATACATTGCTAACAAAGGGAAGGGTGGGGCAACATGTAATGTTACAGAGTTGGGGGGGGAGAGTTGAAGATCAGAATAAAGGGAATGGTAGTCAGAATACTAAGATATTTCTTTCCTGGATTTTTCAGGGTTTTTACCTGTTCAACTATTGCTGTGAGGATTGCAATGAATCCGAGTGAGACTATGAATGCTGCCCAACCACCAAGAACGTTCCTGGAACACATTCAAGGTAGATGAATATTAATCAATACTTTGTATATGGTTCTAAGGGACCAATGCTCATGACAGCTATGAAGTAGACTAGCTACGCCCTTTGGTGATCATGTCTAATGGGCATGTAAATGGATTCTTCATTGAGCCAATCAGACATTCATGGCTGTTCTTACAACAACCAATTATTTTGTTCATGTAACATGATTACAACCGTCTGAAAACGGAAGGGAACACGAGTTTGATTAACACACATACCTTGGTGGAATAAATGAGAAAAGAACTTTCCAGAATATAGTAAGTAAATGTAGAATAAAATCCATGGCTGTTAAAGGCTGAATGTTGCCATCAGCGTCTTCTTCACCTTGGATTATAATAGCACTGAAAATATAAACCACACCCAGTTGATGTCTGTGCTATGTGACCCAGTTTACATCATTCTAAGGGTGTACAAGCCTGGTGGTAACCATGGTGATCACTAATGTTACCACACCCAGTTGATGTCTGTGCTACGTGACCAGAGATTATCTACATCACTCTAAGGGTGCGCAAGCCTGGAGGTAACCATGGTGATTGCTGAAGCAGTACTTACTCTTCAAACTGTGATCGCCATGAGTTGGTGAGACTCTGTTCATCTTCGGATGTGATGATGTTCGCTACCCGATCTACAATATCATCAACATCTGCACAACAAAATCAAACATAAAGAGCATTCTCAGTTTGATCACCATTCTCTCTGTCCTTTCATTGTCGAGCATTCTTATTCTTACCGCTGGAAACATGTGCGACTGTTGCTGATTTTTCCCCAATCCTCGCCCCAGGACTCGGGTCGTGTAATAGTACAATGAAATTTTTATTCTGGAGTGAGAAAAAAACATCGTGTTAAATAGAAACTTGTGGATGTCATTAAGTATTATTAGAGAGTATTACCTGACACTCTGGATTAATTCTGATGACGATCATTTTGGATGTTTCGCCATGTTGAAATGTCAAGACTCCGTCACTAACTGCTTGGAAATCGCATTCTTGTCTTTCAATCTGTTCTTCTGTGCCTCCTGTTGCTGTGCCATTCCTAAACAAATGTATTTTTTATATAAGATAACTGTCGGGATCGTCACGTGATTGGTTGGAATTATTTTTCTGTTCTTCACTAACACACTTCCTGCTAATGACGTTTTTCTGGCTGATCCAAACTATGGCTATTGCAAGTGTTCCATTCAGTTGATGTGCAAAAGTAACTCGCATTCATTTAATATTTTTCGTCTGCGTAAGACAGATTTAACACGACAGAGCGCTTTGATCATGCGCGCACTTTAATCATCGAGGCATCCGAGGAAATGCAAGGGTAATTAACATTGCAACTCTTGGATAAATCAACCCAAGATATTAGAATGAGCATGCAAAATGGTGGTCCCGCTAATGATACGCACGAGTCGGCACTACAAGACTGGATGCAGACTTTGGAAACCCCGCCCACGTCACGTGCAGTATATTCCCATGGAGCGCCGCGCGCTCACTTACAGCGTATGGTAATGGATAGTCACGCATCCATCACAGCCTTTTCGTCTCACTACAGTACACGACACGTCTTCTGTCATGAAGTTAGCGTGATAACTTGCTTGTTCAAATAAAAGCTCTCCCGGCTCTGAAAACAGATGTTCAAATATTTATCTTACTCTGTTGAATCAGTTTATACATCAGCATGATAGCTACTGAGCCTTCCCGATGCGTAAGCATTTGTCTGGTTCATGGATGTTTCAATCCTCGTGGAGAAACTTGTGAATTAGCTAAGGTTTGTTTGTTAAGGACGTTGCGCCTTATTACATCCGTGACAGAGCAGGTTTTTGTTACTAAAGCGTACTAGATACAGCTGTTGACTACTGGGGATCAGACATACCATCGTCGTCTATGATGGTAACTTTCGTCAGGCTTGGTTCTCCCAGATCAACAAGGTTGGCGGGAATCGGGTTCTTTAATAGCACGAAAAACTCTTTGTTCTTATAGTCATCATGTTGGACAATGGGGATCCTCAGGATGTGCCTCGACATGCCTGCCTGGAAATTCTGTTGTACAAAATAATCATTAATGTATCAATTAATATTATCCAAGGCTGGATATCAATAGACCTAATCCGCTGCGTGACACTAATCTTGTCCCATTTCAGACCACGTGTCATTCCCTAGAGAATACGATGTTTAAGGTACATCCATATTCATATATCTCCTCATGCATAACCCTGGACAAAGAAATGATACTCTAGGGAATGACACGTGGTCTGAAAACATTGTCACACAGCAGATTAGGTCTATTGGCAGACATGTATTTACCATGGTTCCCTTGACACTAGTGTAATCTTTGCTGTGTTTCGCACTTCCATCTCTCGTCTCGTAGTCCACACTCAACGTGCTACCAACAGCGAGTGAGCACACGCTGTCCCGATGATTGTTCTCTTCGTCGCTTCGTTCACTGATGGTGTCAGAAGGAGAGTCGGGGCGTGAGTACAACTGTTCTCTTGAAGTCGGTGCTGGCCTGTTGATGAGTGGAGGTGGAACTCCATTCACTGTTATCTAAAGATAAAATACATCTGCATTAGCAATCCTCTTCCGGCTACTCTCTTCGCTGCGTGCCATGTTGGCACGTCTGTGGCCGCCATCTTGGATTTGGGAGAATAGCCTTGGGACGAGGCTCATGTCGTTCTGCGCTTCCATCAGTCACGCGATAAAATAGCAACAGACTGTCAATAGTCACGTGGTATCAGGCCACCACCAGTCACATTCACGATAGAGGGTACTATGATCACGTGACACTAGGCTGATAACCACGTGATACCTAGCTGCAGTCACGTGACATGTTGGTCATACCACATTTCCATTCCCGCATTTTATCTCATCTATTTGTGTAGCTGGGTCGTATGGAGCAGGAAGCGGCATGAATGTCTTGGCAGAGCTCACACGAGATGTCCTGCAACATAGACGATAACACCGATATCAGCACTAAAGAACACCAGTGCAGCCCAACATATCACAAAATACTGATATAAACACTCAAGATCTTTACTACAGTCGTCAATTCCGTCCTCTTTTCTGAGGTGTATTTTATTCAGACGAGTTTCTTTCGTTATTCTGCAAGATCTTTTACCCAGTTGAAATAGATTTTTTTCCGCCTCCGCCACCGCCTCCTACTCCGATAATACACATCATAGCATGGGCCAATGGACAATCAATCATGACTGGAAGAGCGCGGTTAGATTTCTTATCCTGAGGGTAACTACATCGACCAGGTGTTTGGGGTTTGTCTTGCACTTAGCATTAAAACACTCTCCGTGTTTCCTGTGCTTTGTGGATTAACTGTGAGTAGTGATAAGTACGGATAAGTAGACATAAAATGACCTTCTCTTATTGGTGGACAGCAGGATGTCAACATCCACGTGCTTGGAGCTCTTTAGAACCGAGTAAGACTGGGTACTGAAGTTGAACTTCCGTGATGCCCCTTCTGAAAGGAAAAAGAAAGTCTCGTAAAACTGCTTTGTTTAAGATTCTCAAAATAGAGAAATCTGTTAAACTCCCTTTGTTTTGTGAGCGATGTTAGACTACATGACATCATGCGCTGCACTTTGCGCAGAAATACATTGACAATCCTAGCCCTACCCCTCCACCTTGCTTGCACTACGGTTACTGGATGCCTGGTGTCCTTATCCAGGCACGTTGCACAGAAATACATTGACGATCCTAGCCCTACCCCTCCACCTTGCTTTGCCCTACAGTCATTGGATGCTTGGAGTCCTCATCCAGGCACGTTGCATAGAAATACATTGACGATCCTAACCCTGCCCCTCCACCTTGCTCTACAGTCACTAGATGCTTGGTGTCTTTATCCAGCTATTCGTCCATCCAAAGTAGATGTCCCCCAGCGCAAGGGGTGGTGGCTACACAATATCCCTTCGTCCCGCTTCCATGAGCCTGACAAGAGCATAGCAGAATGATCCTGTCTTACCAAGGTTTGTAGGTCCAGTAAACTTTGTACCAATGAACGACTTGGCCAGCACATTCATGGCTTTTTGACTTTCGTTGTCATCTTTTTCTTTCAGTTTGATGACTCTGCTCCTGGTGATGCTGTGCAGGGCTGCATGGCGGAACCTAGATGAACAAAAACCAGCACATTCTTATTGTTGATCTAAGGTCAGTAGTAAAACTATATCTTCATGTGGAGACCATACCTCAGTCTCGCTGTAGCCGTGTTCTGGGGCTGTGTGTTCACTTCTTTGATGTGTTTTAAGGCCTGAGCTAAACTTTCTGCGGTTTCATTGGAGTTCGCATCAGGTTTTTGTCCCTTTAGTTTCCATAGTGATACAACTTCCCTGCAGTAGCAAGTTTAGTTGTTAGTGAACTGGTCATATTTATACGATGTACTCAAAGCATTTGTGAACGAACCTTAGTTTGTCCCGACTTCTGGGTAACTCTCTAAAGTCTTTCTCGCTAGATGAAAGAATAACATTGATATATATGGTGTATTTGTTCATTAGTCCTTGAGTATGATTGGTTAGCCCGCAGTCTCATAGTACACAGGGATTGAAGCACGGCACGCAGCCATTCTACAAAGTGCGCATAGCAAGAAAGAAACGTATATTTATTTTCCAAATCAAATAACCAACAATGCCATCATTTTGGGTAGCAATTAGATAGAAAGTGCGCAAGCATTTTCAAGCATGCTACCATACCTTACACTAGTCCTATGCTGTTCTAGCCAATCAGAACACGAGTTTCAAGCATGCCACCATACCTTACACTAGTCCTATGCTGTTCTAGTACACGCAGTTCCATGGATCGATGGACCATCAGATGGCTTTGCCGTCGCTCCGTCAAACCAACTACCCTCACCTGGTAACACAAGGACAAGTCAACAGTAAGTGACACTATTATCAGTATAAGCCTCGTTGCAGTGTTGAGACGCGTGCGCCTTCAGTATCTGTGTACAGCGTTAATACAGGAAATCGAGGAATTCGAAGCTGGAGCATTCTTAGATTATAATGTGAAGTATCTATGATGTGGTTGTTTTGTTAATCTGCTGTCATAACGTCCGCAACGTCAGTGCAGCTACAACATGAACTTTTTTCGCACGGTGTTCATTTTTTCCAGCAATTAATCAGCACAACAACCTAGTTCAAACTAGTTAGTCATTGTCATAACCAAACTATGCCTGCTTCACGAAACACTGTCAATCCTAATCACGTGATAGTCTCATGACAACCTACTACTAGTGCAGGTGTTACATAATCAATCGGTCTTGCTTAATAACACTCGTTGCTATGGCGACCATACAACAGGGATCATCAAATGGATTATATTGGATAATGATAAGTAATGATCGGTCTTAAGATAACACGATTTTGTTGTGAGATCGTTTGCTGTTCTTAGTGTGGCAGGACTTGAATCCTGTTTACTTTTCATTAGTAGACATGGTGGTTTTTGTACGATGAATGTACACACTTCAAACCATTCTAACACCTCCATTACTTGCCCACAACAATGCTGATAAAGTGAAGTACCTTCTGATGTGGGGTTTGATATGATATGAGAACTCATTATGTCTATCACTTCTCATCCATGCTGTATCATCCAACACAGTTGTTTATGACGTCCCTAAGAGCATTTTTAGTATTCGCTAAACAATTGGCTTTAAATGACAGAATGATGTATATTTGGCCTTTCTCAGTTCAAAGTGGTCGATATGACAGCTGCAATATATTCCCTA
>WUCR03010996.1:0-11320 GCA_009858155.3 Phymanthus crucifer
AGTTCATGTGAATCAATATACCTGTCATTTCCAAGTTCATAACTTTGGCCATCCATCAACTGGTCGAGACGTTTGAAGGCAATACTCAGAATCATTGTGCCTGATTATGAATAAGAGTACGTTAAAAGAATGCATAATCTTTGCTTGATTGCATCAATTAATTGTACTATTTACACTATTTTTCGTTTGCAATAGACGTCACAGCCGCCATGTTGGAAGAACTTAACAAAAGAATTTTTCAATGAGTTCTTTGCTATATCTTCCAACATGGAGGACCTGCCTTTTGTTATTTTGTTCTCTTGGGAATGATTGCAAACCAAGAATTGGGATACTTGCGATGAGAAAATCTTCCTTGCAGCCGCATGTCGTCACAACGCCTTTTTTTTCTCTGAGAGCTACTGCAAGGAAGACTAGTAATGGTCGAGCACCACGTACTATTGCATATAAATTTGATTTCTAATATAGTTATGAAAAGCAAGGCCTTACCATTGGATTCAAAATTCTCTTTCGGTAGAGTTATTACGTTTTCCTTGTTATCCCTTTCTGATATTCTGAACGTATAATCGCCGTTTTCTGGGTAACATTTCTCTGCCTGCAAAACTGTTTAAAAGATGTTTCAATATCAGAGCGTTGCCCAGTAAATTAGGGTGTGGTTAAGAAAAAGAGGGGAGTTGAGATGAAATGGAGACACGACGAGGGAATCACTACGTCGTATCTGTCGTTGATTTTGTTGCTTGCATGCTGCATATCGTAAAAGCCAAAATGGATCATTGTTCATGAATTGAAAAAAAAAAATACTGTTCTTTTTTCTGGTCTGGGACTCTTTTTTGAAACAGGTATAAGACTCTGCTCAGGTGAGATAGCAAGCCCTAGAGATTGAACCCGAGTCCCAGATGCGAGAGGCGAGCGCGCTGCCGGTACACCACATTATTCTGGAACACCCTTTGTACTTCGTGATTTTTTGTTATACCTATATTTTGTTGGTTATAGAAAACACCGGTACCATTCCAGTGGTAGTCCATGTAACGAAATGCAAACTCTTCCAACGTTTTGCTTGCAGTTAGAGGATTGTGATTGGTATTGTAGCCTGCTGGTTGCATTGAAGCTAGGAGGTCTTCCATCATGGATAAAGATTTCTAGTGGAAATCATAATAAGCGCTTTTAGTTTGTCTAACACAAATATTGTTTTGTACAGATGGGGGTGACATTTTGAGGTGGAATTTCTTTTGACTTTGACACCTTAACACGTATTTTCTCCTATAGTAGGCAAACCATTGAGATTAATGTTAAACACTTACGTTAAGGGATGTTACGTCCTTAATATCCAGCTTAGTGATGTCGTGCACAAATGAATCAATCTACGCAAGAAACAAAAATGAAACAGTCACAAAAAAGTAAATTATTTGTAGTTAATGAATTAATTTTTTGTTTCACTTACATCATTACTGCTCGCGATTGTATCTCCCGCCCCACTCGAGCTCGCAGGAGATACCTGTACTGACAAGGTGCTGCTGGGCACTACATCCACACCAGAATCACTAGATGTGCTAACGACTGTCGAACTAAGCGAAGAAGTAGGAGTCGGCTTGATGAGCGCATCCAATGAATGTTTTATATTTGCACTTGTTACCAGTGATTTTAAAGAATGTGACGACGACGACGACGACGACGACGACGACGACGACGGCGACGACGACGACGACGGAGATGACGACGGAGATGACGAGA
The DNA here is from genome assembly GCA_009858155.3 of Phymanthus crucifer. NCBI lineage: Eukaryota > Metazoa > Cnidaria > Anthozoa > Actiniaria > Phymanthidae > Phymanthus > Phymanthus crucifer. Next base: position 1,729 of record WUCR03010996.1, read on the forward strand.
AAACATTTGCTAACCATTTTGTTGATAATACGTTGCCAAATGATGCCGAGGAAAATGATTCTTTGATTGATAATGGAACTGAAGTTTTTGATGCTTCACATGCTATTGACGAGGTAGCTTTAAATGATGATGAGGTGAATGATGATGATAATGATGACGACATTGTTACGAGGGGTGATGAGGATGATAATGATGGCGTTGGGGATGGTGACAATGATACAGATTTGGGCAATACTGATGGTGATGATTTTAACAGTGATGATGATAAGGATGATGATGATGATGGTGAGTGTGTTGTTGCTGCAGCTGCGGATGTTGATTCTGCTACTGCTTCTGATGTTGCTGTTGATGATGACGATGATGCTGATGCTGATAATGATGATGACAGTGGCACACCCGATGTTGCAACGTCTTCTTTTGGTATTGATGTTGACGCTATAGTTGCCCTTCTGGAAGGAGTTGTCTTTGTTAATTCATTTGCAGATTTAATCACTGACGCAACTGAAGTCGTATCAACTGAAGAAGCACCTGCAACAACGACATTCATTGCAATAAATTGTTTGTTTGTCATGGGAGGGCAGAGAAAGTGAAAAGACTTTTTCAACATGCATGTTGAATAAACATGTTTTTTCAAGATTGAATATCGTCGCTGAAAGGCTTTGTTGCAAGTGATGTATTTGTACATAGGGGTCAGTTAATTTTGAGTAAACTGCCAACGGGAAATCAACTTTAAGAATACAAAGAGTAATAAAGTAATTATGAGTATGTTAAGTGCAATTGAGGCAAATGCTGTAGAAAATGCGTCTGTTATGCATTTTAGCTGTCATTTACCCCATGGGAACTATGACCGAGTCTTGATCTTAATGCAATCTGGTTTCTGCAACACTCTCAGGTCCAGATACATACCATTGTCAGAAGTGTTCACAAGATTCTCTTCAATGCCACAAATGTATTTAAGTTGACTATTGCCATCCACTGCTCCCAGCTTTAAGTAGCTATTGGACCCAAGAAAGCGATAATGGGAACTGGTTTTGTATGAGATCGTAAGGTATTTGTCTGCAGAATTGCTGTATCTACTAAGCCAATAACGGCTTGCAAGAGATGCAAGTTTTTTGCCATTGCCCCAAAACCAACCGGAGGCATTCTTCTCTGCTCCCACATAGTAGACTTCTGATTCGGTGAGATTTAGCGACTTATAAGCCTTATGGAAATAGTAATTGTCGCTTAATGATCTCAAATAAAAGAGGTGGCCGCTTGGATGTCTGATGCCACAATCCTTTTTTGCCTCTACCAGGGTTTTACTCTCATTCACGACTAGGAAGCAGTCGCCATAGTGTCGGTGCCATCCTGACGGACATGCGCAGAAAACTAAAAAGCAAAAATGTAACATCATGTAAGTCAATGTGAGATGATTTGTTGTATCAGGTCCAAGGGGTCATGCGTCATGCAAATTGTGGTGTCATGCTGTTGCGCTACAAGTGACAAAGTGAAATTTTCTCGTATTATCGCCTCCGTGGACCATTCCCTCGCATCGCAACCACGTGCTCCCTCGATTGCAAACCTCAAGGTTCATTAATCGGGGTTACAATAAGTTAACACTAATACCAATATTTTAATATTAAAAAAACATGTGCACTTTGAAATCCCACGGAAGGACTTTCACTGCATGGAATGCATGAATATCCATATCATTTTGATCTTAGGTGAAAATCGTTCGCGCAACACAAATCTTTACCAACAATGATAATATGAAAACTCTTTAGATCGAAATAGAAAAGACTTACCAACTCCAAACAAAGTCGCTAGAAACCCAATCTGAACTTCGAATCTCATCGACATTGCCTGCAATGTTTAAAAAGGAGGAATACAGGTTTTGATTTGTTTACAATATCAATTTCTGCGTTTTTACTTTTTTCTGCAAAATTAGACAATCCAACAGCTAGGTTGTGAATTGGGATTTTCGCTGTCACCACTCAAAGGCACAAAACCCACAAAACAGACTAATCGATTTTGATTTGACAACAGCAAATAAACAATTTCACAAGAAATCGTCGGATTGGAGTTTTAATGATTGTCTGATTCTAATTCACTGGAAAATCATGTCCTCTCCAGATCATGGAAATCACCACGACTTACAACAAATTTCCATGATACTTCCAACCTTTTGGACACTTCCATGTTATGAGTTTTTTTGGAAATTTGATGGAAGTATCATGGAAATGGGTTGAAAGTCGAAATTTCCATGATCTGGAGAGGACACGATTTTTCCAGTGCGTACTTTTCGAGAAGGAAATAAAGAGAAGAGTGTATGCTATGTTGGTAGATAAAGTCCTCCATAGCGGCGTGCATCAGTTTCAAAGATTGATTATTTAGCAATTGAGTATATAGGTCTCATATTTGATCAACTGCATCGGGTACACAAAAGCCTGAAGCAATACTTCATCCAAATGTGATCAAACTAAGTGAGTATTTGGACATTAATTAATCATTAATAAAAAACTGTCTTTACACATTCGCCTCCTACTCCACCTCCACCCTCATCACCATGGCCCAGAAGTCAAAAATAACTACATATAACGTGCAGATAGGGTCTGCCTCTAGCTCTTCCGTGATTATTTGACAAGCGAACGATAGACCATTAGAAGATGATGACGTCATGACCAGGATCAAGGCCAGAGATAAGAAACGAAATGAAATCAAATAAATAACTAAAGAAACGAAATTCAGCTGTTGTCCAGTGTTTCGACTGTTGTTATACCATATATACACTTTCTAATCTCAAGAATAAAGCGTTTCTTTTACTTACTCTTCTCGGTGAGATCAAGCAGGAAGGGTCAGTTTTTCTTCCCCAAACTGATCAGTTCATTTCTTGTTACTTTTAAATTAAAATAAACAAAATAGAAAATACAATAGGGAAAATAAATAAAAGACTTTTGCAGGTAGGTGGTGAAGAATTTTTCGATAGATATCCTTCCATTCCCCACCCCCCCCCCAATTTAAAATAATAATAATAATATTCAGTAGCGAACAAATTTTTCGAAAGTTTCGAGACGGACAATCTTTAGACATAGTAAGCAACACTACTATGATTGATGAGCGACAAAAAGTTAAACACAGAAAATAAAAACAAACACTTTTCTTGGCCATTCTGTTAATCATTCGAGTCACCATCAAGGCTTCCATGAAGTTTTCAAATCAAATTTTCTTTGCGTCAAAAATATTTGTATTGAGATACTGTTTGGCTCTCCCAGGTCTAACAAACCAGTTGGATGCATCTTGCTGCGGCTCAGTTATATCAACCAGCAATCGATTTGCAGCTGCCGTTGCAGACTCTTAAAGAACCCAGACTTTTTGATTAACAATCTTCTTTCTTTAATAAAGATTAATGTTGTTCTCAGCATAGGTGCGACTTCTTGTCATCTCGACACTTGAATGGTTTTTGACGCTTATTCAGGTGACATTGAAAGGGTATATTGTCAAGGAAATGTTTGGGTTACAAATTAAAGTACACTGGAGTTTGTTATTTTCAAAAGATTGCTTGTAACCATAGGATAAAGAAGTTGCGTGTTTCTTTGATTGGAATTTCAATGCACTTGCAAAGATTTGACAACTTAGCTGGTAAACATGAGCACTGAAGTTGAAATGAACTTCGTTTTTTGTGTATTTGAATTTGGGTTTTCGTTTCTTTCTTTCTTTTCTTTTTCCATAGTTTTTTATTAATTTTCCATACTTAATAATCATCGCCATCTCTTGTTTAAAAGAAAGATAGAAATCCAACCTTTTCTGTTGAATTTTTGTGAGTTTTTCTCTAAATTCTTTCTCTCTCGGTTTTTTCGGTTTGATACTAACTATTTTCTCGTTACGAGAAGTCCAAAAACGACAAAAGGAGCTACAGATTGCATGTTAAAAAATTTATTTTCTCTGATCTCACCTTGCTGTCATGAACTTGATCTTCATCTCTTTCAATCCTGGAATTTGAATAGTAGACTATCTAAAGAAACATCGATTAAAATGTTTCAAAAGGACTGATTTTTCTTCTTGAATGTTCGTTTAGTACGTCAAAATACAAAATAATTTCAAGGGTATGACGGGTATATTAAATGTTTGCGAAAAAATTCTTCTTGGGTTTGATGAACCGAACCTTGTCAACCAATGTTAATAATTTATTAAATTGAATTTGATAAACAAGTTTTCCAAAAGAAAAATTAACAATGAAGGGCCCCCAATGTAGCCATGCATTCTGATTGGTTGAGATACACGAACATGCGTGCTCATTGGCGTAGATGAAAAGCCATTAAAGTGTCATAGTGTCCTAATGTTGTGTGGAATGTATTTGGTAGTAAATGGCTTGGAAGTTCCTTTAATAGGAACAGCGGTGCACGATCTAAAAAAAGAAAAAATACAAAAAGAAAAAAAAAAGCCAGATGACAAACTATTTCTATTTTTCACAGTAAAGATATAAAAATTCGTTGACTTTTTCGTGCTACATTTTTTCAATATTTTTTCCTCTTTTTATACTTCCAATAATGCTTTTCCCGTAAAAATTTCAGATTAATCAAATTTGAGAAAATATTAATGGATTTTATTAGTATAAAAGCCTTCACGAGATAAATATTTATTAAAGTACATTGAGTGTGAGGTATACTTCCTAATTTGATAAATAAGATATGAAAAGTATATGACCTAGTAGGATATTGTATCCATCGTATATTGCATCCTATTCACTATAGTGCGCGACCCAAAAACGGGAAAAATGAGCTCACGAAAAAACAATAAACGGAAGAGAAAAGAAAAAGGAAAAGAAAGAAAAAACGACATCATAAAAAGAAAGAAAGATGGAAGAAAAGAAGAAAGGAAAGAATATTTCTCCATGTTATCCTGACTTAAGATTCACTTTCACGTAACTGTTTGACAAAGAAATCTGGTTGTCAAGGTTTTTCCTCCAAATTATAGAAAATCTTAAACATTTATGTCACAATTTCCTTGCTATTAGCTTTTCTTCTTCCTGAGACGTAATACTTACAAACATTCTAGTAAATATGCATTCTTGACACCAAAAAGGTAGTGTTCCGAAGCTAAAGCATATTTTTTTTGCACCTGCTCAGCGTTCTTTAAAACATTCTAGGGGAAGCATTTTCCAGTATTTCGTCAGTGTTTGATTTATCATTTATGTCGGTTTTATTGTCTTCTGGTCCAGAAAATTCTATTTTATCTTGATGTAAAAAAAAAAAAAAAAGAATAGAGAAAAACCGTGAAATATCAGGATGGTAGATGAAAAATTACAATTCGATGGAGCAATCGTGAACACTTTTGCCAAGTGGTGAAGTCTCAAATACACATTTATCAAAAAGATGAAGGCAATGATAGAAACGAATAAACTAGAATCAAAAACAAATATGAATGGGTTTCATTCGAAATGAAGGAAAGGACGGAAGGAGAGAAGCAGGGGGAGGCAGGCAAGCAGGGGGAGACAGGGAGCACTGGACCAAAAAAACAAATTTTGCTCACCTTTGTCAAGAGAATATGACATATCCGTACCGTAAATCTAAAGAAAATTTGTTGAATACCATATATTTGCTTATGGGCTAAATAAGGATGAGCAAAAACGGGATTCAACAGATTTTCTTCAGATTCACAGAAAGGATATCTCATATTAGCTCTTGACAAATGTGAGCAAATCCGTGTCTCGTTCAGTGGAGGGAAGCAACTGGCAGGGAGGAAGGGAGGATTCTCCTAGCTCAAAATCATTTCTCATTTGTATGTATCACTACTTACCAGCAGTTCAGGTTTCTTGTTGTTTTTGATGTTTGTTAATGCTAGAGTTTTACATTTATACTTTTAGTTTATAATTCAAATTGTAGTTTTCATTTTTTTAGAGTACAAAATGCACTAAGATGATTGGTTTTTTTTTTTCTAATTTAAACTTTACGTCTTTTAACGTGACAATATTAGTTTCCAAGTTTAAACTTATGACTGGCCTAGCAACAAAAATTACATTCAACAAAAATCAAAATTACAAACCACAGCCTGCAGCTGCTAATTGATATCTTTTTGGTTGGTTCAAAGCCACCGAAGACCGATGCGGTTTGGTTAGGCGTTGAATTAATCACGCTTAAGTTCATGGTATATTTCTAGGTGCAGTTTTAATACATTTGTGCAAACAAACCAGACATATGAGTTTGTTAATAAACATTGCTTTGTACAGTGGCTACGTTTGATTACAAAATAATTATATTCGGGTTCAAAACATCATTGATTATAAAAGCTGGAAAGACCGAAATGACTCATGGGAAATCTGTGCATGAAGTGTGTTTAGTAATCGACTTATGAAACGTTCGCTTCCAAGATGTTGCTTAGGAAAAAGATTGTTACCACGTTTCATATATTGACTGTGTTTTGAATAAACCGACAACAATTGTAGACTAAGCTTTTAGGGCTTAAGAGTTATGTTTTCCCATTTCAAAGCAAGAGTCATTCTCCTGAATATGATGTTCTTCGTATAGCCGATTATCCACATGATTCCAAGTAAGGGCGCCAGGACAACAAAAGCTTTAAAACTGAACTTTTAGAGAATAAGGAAAAAATACTAAATAAGATTTTTTAAAAATTGAATAAATTTATCTAGTGGCCTTTGAAACTACTTCTATCACCTGACTGCATGTAACTATAGAGATTTTTGACGTCGGCCATGTTTGTAGGAAGGAACAATACAATATTTTTGCATGACAAAAAATTCATTGCCCAAAGGAGTGAATTTGTTTTGTTTTGCCCTCAAACATGGCTGCCATGACGTCGCATGAAAAAACTTTATTCTATACGGCTGTAGCACGGGAATGCATCAAACCCCACGGACGTGATCAGAACCTCGTCACAATTGCAATGACACTATATACATGATTCCTTATTCAAAAATGGAGTAGAGCTTAATCTTGCTCTTAAGAGCCCGTGTTACTCTCGGACAGAACGCTTAAACGTCATCGATGCTGACCAAGAGTAGCGTGGGCTCTTGTAGCAACATAAGGACTTAGTCTTAATTTAATGCACTTGCACCCTGACCAGATACCATCGGCTTGGTGATCCTTTTCATTTCAACCATAACCAAACCATGGACAATCATGTTCCACTGAAAGTAGGAAAAAAATACTCTACACGACAACCGCGTTATACTCCAGAGGGACCGTCATTTCGGGGTATACCGCGGTATACTCCAGAGGGATCGTCCCCTCGGGGTATACCGCGGTATACTCTGGAGGGACCGTCCTTTCGGGGTATACCGCGGTATACTTTAGAGGGACCGTCTTTTCGGGGTATACCGCGGTATACTCCAAAGGGACCGTCCCTTCGGGGTATACCGCGGTATACTCTGGAGGGACCGTTCCTTCGGGGTATACCGTGGTATACTCCAGGGGGACCGTCCCCTCGGGGTATACCGCGGTATACTCTAAAGGGACCGTCCCTTAGGCGTTGTCTGAAAAATGGAAAATTGAAAGGGCAACTTTTACAGCCTTTTTCTCTCGTTCAGTAATCAATAACCTTTTAATCACAGTGTGTTCGTAATGATAAGACAAGAAGAAGCTTAGGAACTAAGGAAGACTTTCGCCGCCAGTAAACAAGAGAGTAAAAGTACTAACATTACGTAACACTGTTTATAATTCTTACTCGTGTTTATGGTCATGGTAATAAGGACATGGGGACCATTGCGAAGATCATGGGTCAACCTAAACCCAGATGTAGGAATAGCTTTTGCCCAATTCAGGCAGTCATAGGTCTTTGGAAACGAGTTCAACATTTGTCTGTCTGTCGATCTGTCTGCTTTTTTTCTCTCTTCACTTCGTTTACTTGGTTTACTTCTTTTCTTTTTTCTTTCACTCTTCCTGTTCGCCTACCTAGCTTGCAATCACAATCTCATCTGATATAATAGGTTCAGGGTTTTTTTCTTATAGTTTTTTACAAATTCTAAGACGAAATGCTTCTCTGAACCCAGATAAATGCATTGACAAAGTAGAATCAGTAATCCGTCAGCAAAATATCTCAAGGCAAAAATAGCTATCTAATTGACTAAAGCATGTATTGAACTTGAACTATACCCCAATGGTATATACCGTGGGTGCCAGAGACCCATGTGGTTTGGGCTGCACACGCCGGGCCTCTGGCATCCAGGGTAAATGGCACAACTAATACCAAGGATCTAACTAACATGATGTTGGTTGAATTCTAGTTACGCAATGTTAGAGTGACAAAGACACCATTCTGTGGCCTTGTTATCAGCTCTGCGCAAGCCCTGATCTCGTCACGTGATTGCTCGGACTTTACGTTGAAGTGATGCAGAATGGTTGCTATAACAAGTTTTTCTTCGAGCAAAGCAAAACGTTGCCCTAAATGAAAAGTTTAAAGAAACGCGATATTATGTCCACCTTTTTTAACGCATGCGTCTTTGGGCACGCGCACGAATTTTAAGTGCAAAGCATGATGGGAAACAGGAAAAATTGTGTGACAATTTGTCCCGTAACATTTTCTCTGATTGGAATATAAGAATTCTTAAGGGCAGATCAACATGTTTCAAGGGGAGTGTTTTGCAAGCTGTCAGATGCAAACGTTTTTAAAGCAATCCGACTTTGAGGATCAAATCTGCATGGCAATTTGCACTGCGATGCAACCTCGGATCATGTTTTCCTCTCAGCCTTGAAAAAGCTTTGATATCAACACATGAAGAGCAAACGTACCTATGCAGTTTCTGGGCCCAGCTGAAAAGGGTACATATGCGTACGGGTGACGACCCTCGCTGTTTTCTGGTAGGAACCTGTCGGGGTCGAATCTCTCCGGGTCTGGCCAGACATCAGGGTTACGATGTAAGGCCATAGGAGCCACCACCAATGTTTCTCCCTTTGGTATTGTGGCTCCGTCTACAAACATCAAGAGATACGATCATCAGTGCAGTTGTGATTCGAGGCTAACAAGTACGCACTTGCTGACAGTAAAAAAAAAAACGATAGTTCAGACCGTTTACCTCAAGGTGCGGTAATACGAGCAACAAAATCGTGCAACTTGTCGCGCAACATTGTTGCGTTGCAAGTTGCAGAGCAAATGTTGCTTGTATTACCATCCTATCTTTGGTTGCGCGACTTTGTTGCACGAAGTAGAAGCTTTTTCACGCCCTGTTGCGCGCAGGGTGGTAATACGAGCAACATTCCCTCTGCAACTTGCAACGCAACAATGTTGCACGACGAGTTGCACGATTGTTGCTCGTATTATCGCACCTTTAGGTGTGTCAGTATTAATTATAATCTTACCAATGACAATATTGTCAGTGATTTTCCTTCCAAAGAATGGAACCGATGGGTACAAACGAAGACTTTCCTTGGAAAACATAATATATATAAATTTTCGAAAGGGGAACAACATATCTTAACACCAATTTGGAACATGATTTACGATTGTATTTTTGTTTTTCAAAGCTAAAATTTTCGGAATTTGTGACGGGCATACAATTTTCCTTCCTGGATTGCCATACCTTGATGACGCGTTCCAGATATTTCAGCTCTTTCAAGGAATCCACAGTCAGTAGTTCTGCACGAGATTCTGTTGAGAATGA
>WUCR03011016.1:0-11318 GCA_009858155.3 Phymanthus crucifer
GTCCAAAAGGTTGGAAGTTGACTTCCAACAAATTTCCATACCATGGAAGTGTCCAAAAGGTTGGAAGTTGACTTCCACTAAATTTCCATACCATGGACGTGTCCAAAAGGTTGGAAGTTGACTTCCACTAAATTTCCATACCATGGACGTGTCCAAAAGGTTGGAAGTATCATGGAAATTTGTTGAAAGTCGCAATGACTTCCATGATCTGGAGAGGACACGATTTTTCCAGTGTTAGTTGAGGTCGAGGCATAACCTCACATTAATTATGCCATTTCAGCCTGTATACCACAGGCACAGGCATGTGTACAATTCCTTACATTCCTGAGAAAGAAAAACAATTAGCATACATCCTGGAATTTACTGGCCCTTTTGAAGTACAAAAACCGCTATTGTTCTCACCTGTACTCTGGATTCGGGTAAATTAATCTTTATAGCAACTTCTTCCCTCATAAAGATGTCTGGGTAACGAGTTTTAGCGAACAATTCCTCGAGAATCTCCAGTTGATTTTTAGTGAAAGTGGTTCTCTCTCTTCGTTGCTTTCTTGGAGGCCCTGTGAGGAAATAGCAATCTATTTAGAAAAGATCTTGAAAAGAAGCTACAAGTTTCGTATTTATTAGATGAAGTAATATTTTAGACCATTTACTTAAATATATAGGCATGATCAGGTGTCGATGCTCCTAATCTTTGCGCAATAAACGACATATCCGATAAATAATGCAGGTTAAAAAGAATCAACTAGTAAGAACTTCTTAGCAAGAAGCTGCCCGAGGCATCGTTCAGTGCAAGCAGTCCCTTTCATACCCATAAGTGCTTAAAAAGCTTTCGTGGTGAATTAGCGAGTTCGCACCAATGTGGGAGGTCCATGAAAGTGAGATCTTAACTGCTTGTATGATATTTTCAAAATATACACGAACTGTCCTCGCTTCAAATCAAGGTGGCCAGCATAGCGTGGCGGGATACATTGCCCTATCCAATATTTAGTACTAAACCCTGTAAATTTTAAGTGGATGAGGCAAGCTCGAGAATTTACCTTTTTCTTAAGTACTGCAAGGTCCTACCTCACCCACTTATATATGTGAAACATGCTACTCAAGGGCAACTTTATAACTCTGAAATTTTTCATCTGAACGGTACATTGCTACGATCAAGATTGTTGTCATAGGTGCAGAATGGTAAGACTACAAATAAAATAGTTCAATGCCCTGGAACGGATCATTTATATTGTTGAGCCAATTGCGGAACTAAGCCACCCTGCAACCTTGCACTAGGTTATCTAAAATATATTCTTGAACTATTTTAGTTAGTTTGACTACGTTATGCTTGTAACTGATTTCCGCTTGCCTCAGAATACATTCCATTATCTAATAGTCATCCAATCATCTTTCCCCGTTATATACTGAGCTTTGTGTAGGCATTTTGGAATGACATCTTGTGGTTGGGCATTTTTCCTATTCGACGTTGAAGAGATCCTAGTTGGCCTATAAGCTCAGAAAGAGGGTCGGATAGGATACAGAATGCCACAGAGTAAGCTAAGAGATGGCAAACGTGACAATTGTAATGGCAAGACACGGCAGAGATGTTCAGAAAGGAATGCCTTAAGTTGAAGTAAAATTTCAAGGCACCCCCCTCAAAAAAAACCTGAAGCTGATTCAGTAAACATACGATGAAAAAATGAAACAGAAAATACGACGTCTGAAACGAAGAATTACTTCACAACCTCGCCGAGTGCTGATGGAACAGTTTCAAAATCAAGCCCAATGTGCATTGACTTACTCTGCCCAAGTGCTTTGTGGTTTTCAGAACTTTGGTCGTCCATCGCAGGGTAGATTTGACTTTGAAGGTTCGAGTCTTTTGGGAGTTTCTTGGCTAAAGCCTTCACAACTCGCCAACTTGTTTTCCAAATAGAATACTATAATCACATGATGTCTACCTTATGCAACGTTGTCGAAAACATACTCCTTCTATTTTCGTAGACAAGTAAGAATAACATAATCTACTCTGAGGAAAACAAAAATGAGAATGACTCAAGAATGTCGAACGTTGTTTCAACATGCTCCGAGAAAATAAAGATGGTTTTTTGAGTAAACCTTGATAGGGAACTCAAATAGTTCATAAATGCTTGAACGAAACTTCACTGCTGGTGGTCTGAGATTTTCCTGTTTTTGTGAACAAAGCGTTGATTTACGAGTAAATAGCAATTTTCTTTGGCTTGTAAAAAATGGGAAGCGTAAACCCTAATCGATGGAAAAAAAATCCATTGTTTTCTTTTGTGTTCGACTGACAATTACTCATTACATAAACAGCTTATACAAGCCCAAGTGATGACTTCCAGTACGACGTGAAAGCTAGAATTGATACGAGAAAAATCTTTAAGAGTCAAAATTATATCTCTTCGTTCTTGTTTAAAACTCTTTGAGGTGCTGGTCTTATTTTAGTCTTACAAGAAGTATTTCGACATAATCTTGTTAATCATTTTTTGTTGGAAACTTGTTTTACATTTCGTTGCTTTTATCGCTAAAAGGAGCCACGCGGGTCTGGTAAAGCGATACAAGATCCATTTGGAAATTCCAATTCTGTTTTATTGGAGGCGATATTTTTCATAATGCGACTATTGAGTAAGAAAAGACGAAAAAAAATCTTATATCATATAGATCAGTGCCACTTGATATCACGTGGTCCTTTTCCACCACAATAACCAAAGATTTTTCAGCTACTCCGCCCTGTTCAAGGGCCAAATTGGTCTAATTTATGCAGTTGCCTTCAAAACAGCCTTCGTAACGGCTTTTAAAATCTAACAAACCTTTTGAAATAACCCAAGAAAAACACTGTCATTTTTGTAACCCAGTGAGCAAATCCAAAACTAAATCAGAATTTGATTTCTTTAAAAAAGTCAAGGTTGGACATCTTTGGATTTGACAGGATTGAATTTTATTGAAATGACATCTTGAAGAGGGAAAATTAGCCATGCTTAGCCTAAAAGTTGATCGTATTTCGTTTCATCGGACAAGGCTTTCTAGCTTAATATATCAGCTTCTGAAATATAGCATATTTTCTATTTACTTTCACTGAAAAAAAGTGTGTAGCATCCTAGGTTGATCTTTTCTCGTGTATAATAAACTAAGAAAGAGAAGGGACAAATTGGATTTAAAAGTACGCGACGAAACAAAGGAAGACCTACTGCTGTTGGGCTAGTATTCGATTGCTTTTTGTCAAAGTCTAAAGACCAACTACAGTTCCTCGATCCCCTGGATATAAATTCAGAATTAAAAAACATAAAACAGTTTTGAACTCCCCTTTGACCGGGCAAATGATAAGGATGTTAAAATAGCCACGGAGGATAGAGGGCAAACGATAACGATTCTAAAATAGCTATGGGAAAGAGGGGCGTGATGTACTGACTCTTCGACGACATTTTGATTATCAAGGGCATCGCTTTTATGAATCTAGTAAAGTCCACCAAGTAGTATTATCCAGATACTAACCAAACCTATGAATAAAGCACAGACTTGACAGTTATCGTATATAAGCTTGCCATTAGGGTGGAATTTGGATTGGTTCCCCGCGAGGGACTTGCTTCCCAGTAACACATCGAAGACATTTTAATCATTGTAAAGGCCAGTATAGATGTAGACTGCTTTAAGATTTTTTTCTGTCGACTACGATTTATTGGAGTTATACGAAGGATGAGAAATAACGTAATTGAAATTAAACAAAGAAACGAAATGAGAAAATTCCCTCAAAGCTTCAAGGGAGTTCATGTCATGGAGTGTTTTGCCTTGTCGTATTCTGACCACTAATAAGTAACTGAAATAAGACGCATCTATTTAGGGTAGTGCTGGATGATATTCAAACCAGCAAAGAACAAAGCTTAAATGATAAGCCTCTGATAATCAAACGAAACAACAAGAAATAGTCCACGGAGAAAAGTGATTATATATTTGAACGCAAAAAGCGTTAGCACTGAGGGATAATATAAGTTTATTTGACCAGCAATTAGATAACTTGGATTTTCTAAAGTAAAATCAAAACCAATACAGGATAGAGAACTTTGCCACAACATTAGCCGAGGTGGCTTAAATCAAAGTCTAATTTTGATCCAAGGACTTTTTTGGTAATGTTTTGGTAGGTTTATAAAGTGAGTTTTCTAAATCAAAAGTATCAAACATGTTATCGTTTCAATCACGACGTTAACTGGAACCCCACCGTTAGGAGGACAACCAGAAAAGAAAGATAAACACTTTGATCAGTGCTTCTACTAAAACTCGGAAAGGAACAAAAATGATGCTAGATCGATAACCGCATGAGGCCCTAATCTTTCATTTTCGTCTCATTTTGATGATCCTTGAAGGCTGTGCCTGTTTGAATTCTGATTGTCAAATTCAGGGTAAACATTATTTAGTAAGCTCATCGTCCCTGTGCAAAATTGTTTAATAATTGTTTAGACAGTAAACTGTCTTTGTTATCCTGTTTTCTGGCTCATCTATCTTGAAGTCTTCTTTGCTTTTCTTTTGAGTCATGTGTACACAACAATCGCTGTTCTAAGCGTCGACGACAACAGATCTTTCCTGTGCCCAACGTGAAGAAATTCAAACCACAACCTCACCGTAGTCCGGCAGGACTCGAGAGGACCGATCTCAGCACGAAAGGCTGCGTAAAACAATCCGGACAAAGACAAATTTACAGTTTCACACTATTTGTTAATTGTCCAAATACAGAGAATAACGAGTGACTGCAAAAAGCTCCTTGCTAAAATGCTCGAATCACTCAAGATGTCTTCTTACTCGTGGAACGGTCCAATGGATTCTTGAGCGATACCTGAACAGCGGTATATATTAGATTTGTCGTGGAAGAAATCAAAACCCATTAGATGTAGAAATTCTTTGATTCCATTCATGTAACAGTTTCCCCCGAGTAAACATTTCTTGGGGTACATTTTCGTATCTATTGATCGGTCTTACTGGGAGTCCCTAATGTATTCGTTGTCACCTGTACATTTGCAAACTGAGCCATATTGCCCAGCTTTTCAAGGCTGTCGTTCGGTTTGATTGAAGTTTTTGCCTTTTTTTCGTAGAATTTAATAATAACGACAAATGGTAAACGGATAAATTTCAGCTCGGTGATTGAGTACTGCAACCTAAGGCTCGAACAAGAAGAGAAAGCATTTTCGTGCGGTTCTGGTTGGCACAATCGCCTGATGAAGATACAATGTGGTGTTGTGAACCGTAATCATTTCGTTTACTCAATGGCACAAATTTCTTGAACATATAAATACCATAAGACGAGCATCTAGAAAGACCAGCATTCATACTTACACTGAAAGATGTTTTTTACTTTTTAGAGCTAACATAACTAAGTTCTCGATCTCTACATCTCTACGGCCCAATCTATCAAGACGATCGTAAAGAACGTGAAGTGCTGCTATTCCTTCCTCATAAACTCAATGCTACTGCTCTATATAACTTGGATTTCAATGAAGAAGTACGAAAAATGGATTTTTAGAATATATAGTGTGTGTAAGAATGCTTACCAAACATCTGGCCATGCGCTTCGGCGCCGAAATAGTCAAAGTTTGGCGAAGGATAGTTGAGTCCATTCATTGGGTATGGTGGAAGTCTACCAAACATCCCTGCCATCCTGAACGCTCGTTCTTGTTCGCTTTCAAATCTGCACTATGAAGAGAGCAAAGAATAAGGTTTACAAAGGCTCAAGCAAGAGAGCTGTAGTTTGCAAGATCATTAGCAGTGGTGAAGTCGGTGAAAATTGTGCTGTGAATGTTCCAGGCCGTCACTGTCCCCGAGCTGTCATCGTTTTAATTAGACATCAAGAAAACAAAAGCACACATTGGTTAGTTTGTCATATCAGACCTGATAATGCGGACCAACCATCTTGATGGTGCAAGATAAAGAGACTTGATCTATTTGAATGCCCCCCTAAAACACACACACATATACACACATTACTTCCTATCCCTACCACTCTCTTAGTGAATTCCAGTTTATTCGTAAACCCACGTCAACTGCGATCTTCGGATGAGGGGTTTTTTGGTTCTTAGTGTCTGTTGCGTGTAATTTGACTCTGGTTAGCTGCCCCTGTCAGTCGTGGGGTCTGTGAACATTCGCTGTTTAGTATCAGACCAACTGTCTACGTAAGAGGAAATAGTTGACTTCCCCTCGCAGTAGTGTGTCTCAATTCCATGCAAAAAGTGCCAAGAAAGTGTGTGGTTCATGTATCGCTCGTACGCTGACCCACGATTGAACCCTTCTAGACAGAACGACGCTTGCTCGAGTCCTACAGTATGCACAGAACTAGCCCTCTCTCTTGCCTTAAAGGAAAATGAACGTATTGTGGTGAATTAAGCCCTTGAAAGTGCCTTTCAAAGTGGTATGATTTGTCAAGAGGTTTTTTTCTAAATGGTATATGTCCATTTATTGAAATGTCTCGTTCATTGTAAACACTTACGTTTGCTGTAGAGTTCTCGCGAGGCTATTAAGCAGTTGGAAGACGTTATTTTGGTAACCTTAACGATAGGAGGTCAAGAGAGGGGGAGGGAATCCTCTTAAGCGTTACGACAGCAAGACAAACGAACAAGGAAAAAGAGAGATAGGATTGTTCACTAGGAATAAGATACTAGGCAGGACCATGTCTAGTAAATGTAATTTTAAACAAACAACTTAGCGTAATTGTGGAGGCTTGTAGAATGACACTCAATAAAAACCCATTTAGTGGCTCGAACTGCCAGCACTCGCGACAGTAATGTGACAGCTGTCAGTCAAAGTCTTATCTGCTTCTCGTCTATGACATATTCGTTTGGCCAGCACGTGGCTTTTCTCGTCGAAGAAGGGAAAGTAGATTGGCCAACAGTTTTTAATTAAAGTCATACTGTAAAAGGTTTGCGTTCCTTGACGTGTGTGGAGCAAGGTATACAATGATTTGGCTGGCAAATATGGCGAACAAAACATGGTGATGCACGCGATACCGTGATTAGCAGGAGATTTCTATCCAGCTAAGTGTTTCCGGTTTGCTTTTCCGGATGTTTCAGTGCGTTTGGAATTCTCAAGTGACACAAAACATGCCCTTGTCGATATTCTTTCAACTCACTCGAAATGGGTCCTGAGAATTCGGATGTTTGATGCTTCATTACCGAATTCGTTCTCGCTTCAAAACACAATATCAGGATTTTTGGTTTTAAAATGTATCCTTCTTGCAACAAACTACAGTTGGACCCATACCACAATTCGAATCTTGATGATAAACCTGATCTAAAAAACCGGGTAGTGTTCTCTCTTTCGTTGTGGACTTGGTTCGTTTTGACGCAAGGCACTTGTACCAAAAAGTTGCAATGGTGTATGAGATTTGTATTGGTTTCAAAAATACCTAAAAATTCCACTTGTATACTTGGCATTTTTAGCTACAGCTTTTGTTAGGGCCGAACCTTAAACCCAAGCTCATTATACAATAAATTATAGATTTGATCATTTTTTCTCATAGAAGAAAACTTTGCTTCCTCTCGGTGCAATGAAGCAGCAGCAGTATTAATGGTGCTAGCCTTATCGGTTGGAATTAATCCCCTTTTTACACCATCGGAAGAATTGATGATAACTTCAGAATTCTACTCAGATAACAGTGAAGAAAGCGCCAGATACGTTATCAAAGCCCGGGTTCCATTTTCCCAGCCCCTACACTTCACAAACCATTAAAACCTGACCAGTATCTTGCAAGATACAACGGCTTTGCTATCAATCACAAAGAAATTTCACTTCCATTGAATAACGAGTCTTTAAACCACAAAATCAATAGAAATTTTCCAAAGATTCTTTTTCCCCATGGGCACAAATTAATACAAGGCCTAGCTAAGAGTGAACATTGTCAGATCTTACGGAGTTGATTGCATTTATTAGTTATTCATTTGCAGAGAGACGGTAGCTATCAAGACGAGATCAACGAAGAAGTCAAAATAGGCTCATCATATCAGTTGCAAACGCGAAAAGAGGCGGGACCAACGGTTTTAGAACGCCATATCTCCCTGGCAATTGTTTGACGCCGTTCTGACGAAAACGTTACCATTCGCAACACCAAACACACTTTAAAGGCGTCGCACTGACTGGCCTTTCAGATACCTAAAGCATGTACCTGTACTTATAAGCATCTGCAAAGCTCGACATCTTGTAATTACTCGACATCGATGCTTCGTATTACGACTACTGAATCAGTTTTTACGAAGTCCGGTAGATGTCGGAGAAAATATGCAAAAAAATACAGAGACCTTCGAGGAGAAACTAAACATATCTAATTGATTGAAGCGAAAATCTGAATTTCAGTATCAGTTTCTCGATTGCCACATGTTTGCCTGGAAGCATCACTTCTTCAGCCAACACGAGTCCAGTTGGTACACACAAACGAAATTCCATCATTTTTCAAGATCAATATAGTCTTCCGTTTTTGACAACAGCCTCGTATATCATTGATTACTAGGACATTAAATGTTGTATCTAGGCACCAATTGATTGATTAGTCCAATATCAAGATTGCAAACCATTCAAGTCATCTGGAAACATCAAGATCTGTCAAATCTACGTGACCAATACGAGGGCGCAATGAGCACTTACGAAAACCGCGAATTCGAGGTAACGTAGGCTCGCGGACTCCAGTCTGGACCAAAATTTGTCATTTCTACAAAGGAAGCTATTTCTTCTGTTCAAATACATATAGATAAAGAATACCACCGAATTGGCTTGATATCGTACTATTATTTCTGTATAAAATTTCCAGTTGCATTGATTTCTTTCTTGGACTATTTATAGACCATTTTTGGTCTTATAATAATGAAATGATGGTGTGGTTTTTTAGTGCATTTCCTCCTAGATCTAAAAAAAGCTGACAATGTCTGTATTGTTTTTAGTGCTGTGTGTGTTCTGTGTCATGGGGCACTTGTGAACGACTAACCATTTCCTTCATTGTTGAGAGGAATAATTATTATGTAACTGAAAACATGCCAGTTCAGTTCAAACAGCTTCTTGTCTTTCTATTTAACGGTAACTACACAGGCTCCATCGTGTAAATATTCAAGATCATTTCAAAATGTAAGAATGGCCCTTTTCAGAATTTCGTTTTTGGTGCTTGCCTTTCTTATTTACAGTCATTTACGATTAGATTTCATTCGTATTGTACAATCTGTGCCCATATAACGTGTTTCTCTAAAAGAATCCCTGTAAGTTAAACGGAAGCCAACTCACAATCTACTTACTCTGTGTGTGTGTGGCTGATACAAATCTGGGAGCTAGTCGAAGCCGTACTATGATGAGGAGGTGCGTGAGATCCTCGATGGATTTTCAATCATCAATCTTTTTCATTCACTTCTTCAGGCTTCTCTTGGGAATTTGCGGTGCAGGGAAGATCAAGTCAGCAGGAAACGAGCTACGTGGACTTTTCTTTACTCCTTCGACCGCGGTTAATATCACAGGAAGATAGTGATGGGAATGAAGACCAGATTGGAAAGGACGTGACTACCACAGTTTACCTCCTGTGTTTAATATGCACGTTGCTTTTCTCCCTCTCTTTTAAAAGCAGAGATGCCCACTTCGACTAAGACAAGTTTCCTCCCTACCCCCTACACCTAAGTAGCCAGTGTTCGTGCTTGCGTGTCTATGTGGTATTCAAGAAGGCATAACATCGGAAGAGCTCGACTGGACTAAACCCCCGAAAATTCTATTTCGAAATCACTAATTGGAAAACTAGAAGCCCCAGCGGTGTTCTAGTGAAGAGCAAGCATCACTAGTCAGTCACGTGACAAGCAGTTTACTCTGCCAGAAAGTTGGGTTGTGAATAAATACCGTGTAACACTGATAAAAGCTATTCAAGCACATCATAGTTGGCTGTGCTATTTATGGCGTCGGGGTTCTTCTTGGCGTTCTTTAGTAGTACTAGCGTAGTTTCCGGACAGTGAAGAGTCTTGAAATGTACCAGTTGCACATGTGATTGTAACATCTGTTATACGATTTTAAACGTTTTTTATTTCAGTACCGTGAGTAATAGCCAAGCGTGTCAAATTTGATTCACCACCAACTTTTATTCTTTTGTGTCTTTGACCTTTGAGTGCCAACCGCTGACAAAGTGGGAGAGTTTGTCAGCAAAAATGATGCATTCACTCGAGTCAGCTCCCAGCTTGAGTAAAATAGCTTCATAAATGAGTCCAATAGATATCGGCTTATTAATGTGTGCTTCGTTTTCATTCTTTCTCGTAAAGACTAAAATTTGTTCTTGCCAGTTGTTTTGCTTTGCATTTTTTTTTTGGCTTTTTTTAAATTTTTTTCTTCTCTTCTTTTTTTTCTAATTTAAATTCAATAGATGTATTCCTCAGGCACCGTAAGTGTTGAGTGAACAATTTTTGAAAATGTCCCCAACATAAGTGAAATGTATACTATGGCGCAAGCGCGCCTAATCCACCAACGTGGTTGTCAATGACAGCCGCGATCTTCTCGACTCAAAAAGATTAATAAATTAAGGAATTTTGTGAAGAGCAAAGTAAACACTGGACATTTAAAGTGTTTGTTTTAGTAATTTGTCGGGCGGTGCTTTTCCATTGTAGGTATCGTACCATAATTGATCTCTGTTCTAAAGTCTTAGCAAGTCGTTTTGTCGATTGCTGCTGTAATAACTGGTGTACATGTATGCTGTATCTTAAAATATGCAATCTTCGTTTAATTCAGTTTGAATAAGCTTATGCCAATCAATTATAAATAACTATCTTGATAATAACTTTAGTGAGACGAACACTACTGTAGATTTGTAAGACTGCAAGCTATTCTTATCAACCGTACTAATCTTATCGATGTCAGGACGGTATAGAGTTATCGCATCAAAAGGAACGATAATACATGACATTTATAAAGGACGGGTTGAAGGTGACATAGAGAGGTTGAAATACTGGTAGAGTAAGAAGAAGAAGAAGAAGAAAATCGGAGAAAATAAGAGAACAAAACAAAGTAGTTAAATTTAGAAAACAGTGACAGTAGGTGACAGTCATTCGAACCTAAAAGTTCAAAATCTTTTCTTTCTTTCTTTCTTTCTTTCTAAATCGTGCCATTTTGTGCTCACTGTAAACTGCGAAGTCTTTTAACCGAGATAGAACAACGAAAGAATACTTCATAACTAATCTTAAATACACCCTGAAAGCAGTGACCAGGAAAGTTGCTTGTCTTTTGCTACTTTTCTTCACCAAGAGCTAGTTAACCCTTAAGGGCAGGCAAGCCTATAGTAATTTTCAATGTCACTTTTACAACACTGCAAACAGTACTTCAGATATCTATTCACTTAT
>WUCR03011148.1:0-13402 GCA_009858155.3 Phymanthus crucifer
GATTTCGTGTTTTATTAGACAGATGTTTGAGATGTTCTTGCTATCGTGCTAAATTTGAAATCATTTCCTTATGTCACGGAGAAACTACAGCCTTTTAAAGTAAGAGCACTTTTTACCATGAAATTTCCCGTGCTCCTATTCGAACTTAGGTCCGTATTTCTCGGAAACGGCTCAATAGCTTTTTGCCAAGCTTTCTTCACATACAACATGTTTACCACAAGCTGCATTAATTTTTATTTGCATCAAATCTTTGCAAGTCTTGGGAAAATTTCACGAAAAAATACCCTTCTACCTGTCCAGCTCCAGGTATAATAGTAAATGAATATACATGTATAATACGACAATATAAGTTCGGCATTTTGTTAAAATGGTATGGTTTCTATGTGCTGTTCAACAGCGTAACATAAGAACTACGAGTTCCTGATATTTCTATTTAGAGAGTTATCTTAGCTTCGTTTTACAGATCATTTTCAAGCTTGGAGTAAAAATTCTGGAATTCACGCGAGGTCCCGGTTCGACATTCATCGATCCAATCTTCGTCCCACTCGACCACTGCGTGATCATCCAGTCATGGTGACCGTTACTACGAATGTTCCGGTACAACATCCTTCGATTCGAATATTCTCAATGTGCAGCCTAATGATCATCCATTCATGTGTGCTTGCTTTGCGTTCTACAGGCGTTAGGAATTTGCTCTAACTGTCCAACCTAATGTTTGACGTGGAGATGTATCTTGAACTACGGAATACGGACTTTTGCTGCCTCGAATAAGAGTTGTGTTCATTAACCTGTTGGAATGAAACGAAGAAAACACCTTTCATTAATGGTATGAATTGGTTTTTAAGTTACTATATCGCTATGTAGTATAAATAGTTCAAAAATAGTTCTCTTGAAGAAATTCTCTATCTGTTTGTCCAGGTCAACAATGCCGATTTTCACTCCACTACATGTTCTGTTAGTAAAGGGCTAGAAAGCCTTGAACCGTGGATTTGTCCAACTTGAAATCAATATTATTGTTAGATTTTTGTTGCTTCGGGGGATTATTTAGGGCTTTCAGCTGTGGTTTAAAGGCATTTGACGACCCCTCCTCCTCTGTGATATTTTACAATTTTTGTTGTAGTCGTGCAAAAGCAGTCAAAGCATTCCTTGTTAAGAATGGCCGGGTGAGATTTCACTCAATACATTCCAAAAATTGACTTAGTTTCCCTTTTACCTTTAAATTCACTTCTAGGAGACTTCTGTGTTTTTCACCGAGGTTGTTTAGACAATCGTCCATCATTCTTAGCTTTGTTTCGAAGTCTGGTCTTTTCCTTGGCGACCTGGGACTATAAGTGGTCGTGCTGCCTCGTTCCTGTACCTCATCACGGTATCGTGGAGATACTGGCGTACCGTCTGAATCACCCTAAGGAAGAGATGATAAGCATCAGTAAATGACAGATCGAACACCAAAAAAGTCAACCTACTAAATACCATGCAATTGAACGCATTGATATCTTTTTAGAACGAGCGCAGACACGAGATAAATCCGGATGTTTAGGTCTCCAGTAATAGACAATACTTCTGATGTAGGATTCCACATCGACACTTATAATTTTAATTTTCTCTTTAAGGACCAACGTAATTGAATATATTTTCAAAAACTACTTTTATCTACACTTTCAGAAAATGTAAACGTTTATAGAATAATATTGAAAAGACGACTTCCGCGCAAAACAGTCTCCAATATCCTGAGATCTTCATATAGAAGGTCACGTTGACACTAGAGGAATTTGCCGAAAGAAAGAAAACCTCTACAAACCTCAAATTCTGAATCAGTTGGACTATATTTTTAACCAATAGCAAATAAATTACATACCTTTATCTTGTTAGTAACTGCATATCCATACTCATGATAGCGACCGGTCATATTTCCCCTTTCCTTTGTCTCGTACCTGGGGCTTTCATCTCGTTCTGGATAGACATAAAATGAGCTTCCACAAGCCTTGGAGTGTTCCCCAAGATGACTTCCATCCCTTTCTAGGCCACTACTACGTTTTTCAACATCTCTTTCCAGATATTGTGTTCTTTGTTTGAGCTGTTCACAAGTTACTGTAAGGTCATTAAAATCTATCTCCAGTTTTCTCCTGCTTTCTTTTAGTGTCAATATCTCATTTCTTGCGCTTGCAATATTGGATTCATAAGCCCTTTTTTCGATGGTCAGCTTTTCGCTGTATTCGTTGTACAATTCCATCTTTAACTCTCGTTCCTTTCTTTTCATTTCTTCATATTTCGTTTCCAGTTCTAGAATCCTTTTTTCAGCTTTGTTCAGCTTTTGAACCGCCTCTAGAGATGAATGTTCCCGCCGTTCTACGCTGTCGCGGCTGACTTCAAAGCTATCCTGTTTATATTTCAGTCTATTGAGTTCTTTCTGCAGCCCATCCCTGCTGATTTCAACCATCTCTCTCTCATGTTCCAGCCGTCTCTTCAGTTCTTCACTGTCACGTCTTGCATCTTCTACTACGTGATCAATCCTGTTTTCGTATTCTTCCTTTTGAGTCACCAACTGTCTTTCAAGCTCCAAGATGCTGTTCTTGTATGTGCTGTTGACTTCTTCAAGGTCATAAAGTTTTTCCTTCAGTGCTTTTTCACGAGACAAAGACTCTTTTAAAAGCTTGGAGTCGTGCTGGGACGTCTTTAGTTTCTCAATTTCTTTCTCATAGAACTTTATTTTGTGCTCCATTTTTTCTTTTTCCCTTACAACAACCAGCTCATACTCCAATGTCTGCTCTCTTATGAAAGCCTCAAATTTGGTTTCAAACTCTAGAGAAAGCTTGTTTTTCTCTTCTATAAGGATTTGCTTTATATTCTCTTCTTTTCCTTGGAACTTTGCTCGTAGTTCTCTGATCTTGTTCTCTGCTTCTACCTTTTCCTTCGTGGCAATGTCAATCTCGTTCTTAAGTCGCCTTAACTGGGTATTAAGGGAATCATTTTCCTCTTTTTCCTTTATTTGCCATTCTTCCTGCATTTTGCGTTTCTCCTCAATGTACAATTGCTCGATTTCTCTTTTCTCATTTTCATAGTATTGTCGTAGATTTCCTATTTCCTTGTTCATAGCGGTGTTGGTAGATAGCTTGCACTGGTGCTGGTACGCCAAATCCAAGTCCTGTTTACTTTTCATTTCCATGTCATTTATTCTTTTCTCATAATCCTCTTTGAGCCTGCGAATCTTTTCCGTCAGCTCAGTCTTTTCCCTGATCAATGTATTTTCATTTCTAAGGTTTTGGCTTTTTAAAACCAAAATTTGTGACTCCAGCTTGTTGATCATTTCTCTTGCGTCAGCTTGGTTTTCATGTTTAATCTTGTTCAAATGTCGACGTTCTGACTCCAATTCTAATTTGTATTTTTCTGCTTTCTCTTTCTCGGTTCTAACCAAAGCCTCGTATTTCGATGTTATCTTCTCGTGCTCCAGGTGCATTTTCTTTCGCTCTTCTTCGAGTACTTTCTCCGCCCTCGCCATTCGCATCTCTTCCTCAAAATCTTTTTTCTTTGAGAAACGCAGATCTTCTAGCTCCTTCAACAGACTGGCTCTCTCTCTTTCACATTTGACCATTTCTATTCTTTGCTGCTCAGACCGTTTGGTCACTGTCTCTAGCTCAAGCTTGAAGCGATACTCCGTTTCGTGTATTGACTTTTCTTGTTTGATAAACTCCCGCTTTGATTCTTCAAGACTCTTTACTTGTATTTCAAACCGTTGATTCTCTAGCTCAAGGCTTCTTTGTTTACTTAGCAAATTCTCTCGCTCTGAAATTAAGGAATTTGTTTCTTCCAATACTTTGGAATTTTCCTTCTCAAGCTCAAGAATTCTGCCAGTTTTGCTTTCGTTGTTTGTTGTCTTTATATTAATCTCCTTTGTCAACTCATCCTTTTGCGCCTTTAACATGCTCAAATGGTTTTCCATCTCTTGAACACTTTCTTGGAGATTCTCTTTCTCTTGTTGCAGTTTCTCCAGTTTTCTCTTTAGACTCAAAAGTTCTTCGCTATTTCTTTCTTGTTCTTCCTCGTATTTCATTTTGTCTGCCTTCAACTTGTTTTTAAGTTCTTGGATCCTTTGTAAGTTTTCTTGGTATTCTTTACGAGTGTCTTCGTGCCTTTTCCGCTCATCTTCAAGAAACATGAGCAGCTGACTCTTCTCAGCTTCATAAGCTGTTTTAATCACCTCTATTTCTTTTCTTAGGAACTGACTCATTTCCTCAAGTCTCTTAGTGTAATCCATCTCTAGATTCTTGTACGTTTGTCTTATTCCAGTCACCTCGTTCATCAAGTCTCGCATTTCTTTTTCCAACTTTTCTTTTGCTTTTCTTTCTTTGTTTAACGCGGCTTCAAGATCGTCGATTTCTTCTTCTGCTTCATCTTCTTTATCTTCGTAACTGTTGGATAAATTCTCCATCTTTGTCTCGTAATTTTTAACCTGTTGCCGATATTGCTTAGCATTAACTTCTCTTTGTTTAGCAAAACTATCTCGAATTTCTGCAATCTCTTTATCTTTTTCTCGTTCACTAGATTTCTTTAGTTCCTCGATGTCCTTTTCCCATCGTTCTTCCAACCTGTTTTTGTTCTCTTCAAACTCTCTCTGCTGCATCTTGATCCTTTTTTTCAGGAATTTGTTCTCGTCGGACAAATTCTTTATTGACATTTCGAGCTCCTCTTTTGTTTCCTTAAACCTCTTCTCTGCGTCATCCTTTTCTCTTCTGTGCATATCAAGTATTCGCTGCCTTTCATTGTTGTGATCTTTCTCATGCTCATCTATTTCTCTGTTAAATTTTTCTCTTAACTCCAATTTTACGCGACGAATTTCTGTTTCGTACCTCTCTTCATTTTCTACTAAATTCATCCGAATTTTCTTGATCTTTCTCTTGTATTGATCTTCCATCTTGTCCTTATCTTTCTCGGTGTCTTCTAGTTTGCCTTCATATTTCGTTATCACGCTCTCCATCCTCAGGTCATAATGCTTAACATTCCTTATGTTTGCTTCCATAAGATTTTCTTTTTCTTTTGCAAACTGGTTTTCCATTTCGTCCTTTTCATTTTCTATATCCTGAAGCATTTCTTGCAGCCCTTTAATTTTAGCTTCATACTTTTCTTTTAACTTTTCTAGTTCCTTTTTATGAATGGCCATTCGTTCTTTTAGAGTATTTTCTAGCGCCTTTCTCTCGCTTTCCTTTGTTGCATCTTTTGCTTTCCATTCTTCTGTCAAACGTTCGATCTTTGTTTCATACTCATCAACTGTCTCTTCTTGGTTTCTTCGCCTTTCCATTAACTCCTTTTCGTACTTCTCTTCTGTTTCTCTCTTCTCGTTTTCAAAGTAATCCTCCAATTTATCCTCTCTTTTGTCGTACGAATCTTTCAGCTTTTGCTTAGCTTCTTTCAGTAGGTTACTGTAGCGTGCTACAGTTTCTTCGTTCTCTTCTTCTATTCTTGTAACCTTTGCTCTAGCATCCGATATTTCTTTTTGGAGTTGTGTGATCTCATTGTGTAGCTTTGCTGTCATTTCTTCAAATTCTTGCTGCTTTGAGTTGAACTGTTTAATCTGAATGTCGAGATCTTCTTCATGTGACTCCACCAAGTTTTCCTTCTCATTTAAGAATCTTGATTCTATTTTCTCTTTTTCTCGCTTGTTTTCAGTTGTCAATCTTTCAACTAAGTTTGCGTAAATCTGTTCTTTTTCATCAAGCAATTCTTTCATCTCTTTCACTTCGAAGCATAATTTGTCTTCTTTTTCCAACAGGGTACTGATTTCTTTTCGTTGTTCTGCTGCCGTAGACTCATATGATTCAGTAATGCTCTTGATTTCTGTTTCTAGTTTCTCGATTTTGCTTTTGTAACTTGTATTTAGCTCTTGGATCTTCTTTTCCAAAGCTTGAACAGACTTGGAATTTTCCATGGTCAGACTTGCAAATTCGGTTTTCAACTCTTCAATATTGGTGGTAAGCTCTTTTTCGCCTCTTTCTTTATCCATTGAAAGTTGAGCCAGTTTAATCTCGTATTCTTGTTGAATTCTTGTTGTAACCATCTCGTATTCTCGAACCTTCTTTTCATGTTTTTCAACTAAGATCCTCTTTTCTCTCCTAAACACGTCTTCCATCTTGTCTTCATTGATTTCCAGTGACTCTTCCATGTCCTCTGTTAGTTCCTTTATCTTTAGTTCATACTGCTTCTCAAGCGAGACGAATTTCTTTCTCAGGCTCTCTAACTCCTTGCTGTGAACCACGCATCCTTCTTGAAGTTCATTCCTTTCAAGAGTCCTTTGTTTCAACTTGCCTGCCCACGACTTCTCAAGCTTAGAAACAGCAGCGTCATACTCTCTCTCCCTTTCTTTGCCCCTTTTAATGAGCTCAGCTTTGTCTTTCTCAAACTCGTCTTCCATGTCATCTTTCTCAACAGTCCATCGTGATTGTAGTTCCTTTCTTATTTCAGAAATTCGTCTTTCATATTCCACCTTCAATTCAGATACTTTGGATTTCAGAGTCTCGTTATCTTTCATAGCTTCTGCGAGCTTTTTCTCTAGCTTGCTATTCTGGACTTTCATGGTGCCAATCTTTACTTCGTATTCCTGTTTAACGCTAGTTATTTTCATCTCGTAATCAGTGACAGATTTCGTGTAAGTTTTCATCAGTTCCTTATTTTCCAGGCTTGACAAACGCAGCTTTTCTTCGTACTCTTCGATAAGCGATTTCTTTTCGTTATGGAACTTTGTTTCCATGTTCGTCTTCTCTTTCTTGTACTTTTTCTCTACTTCGTTTCTAAGTTGCGCAATACTCTGGTCATGAGATTTTTGCATAGATGCCTGTTTGTGACGTAATATATCGATTTCCTGGACAACCTGGTGGTATTTCTTCTCCCAGTTTTCATTCTTAATTCTCATTTCAGCTAACTTAACCTCGTATTCCTGACGAATCTTAGTGCTGGAGATTTCATAATCTGTCACCGCTTTTTGGTACATGCCCATGATACTTTTCTTTTCTTGCTCAACGAAAGTGACTTTATTCTTTAATTCATTTATTTTTGCCTCCAAAGCGGAAACATCCACTGCTGAAGTTTCTAAAGGCAGCTCAACAATCTCAACACTTGAGTTCTGTTCATTGACTGGTAATGGTGTCGTTGTCATACTCCATGATTGTTGCTGGTCAGCGGGTAATGGAGTAGTTGTCATGCTCCATGACTGTTGCTGGTCAGCGGGTAAAGGAGTAGTTGTCATGCTCCATGTTAGCTCCTGTATATTATAATTATCTATATTTCCTGAGGCGACTTCTTCAGGAGTCAATCCTGTCTTCTCTGACATCTTCGTAGCTTTTGATTTGCACTACATGAAAAACACCCAAAGATACACAACGTAAACATAATTATCTTTCATTTAAAATGTTACAAATATGTAGTTAACAAATTATGCATGAAAGCATCTTTAGAAATGAAGTAAAATGATAAATGTTCGTTTCAAAAATATATAAACAAAGTAATCCGGAGTTAAACGACTTCAAGGCCTACTTAAGATATATGCATGAATAATTATTTGGTATTGAGATGCAGATTGATAACTTTGATTTGTATTTGTGGATACTGATGTGTCTTACCTTTTGTCAGAAGATCTTTCTTTCACACATACCGGTTTCCATTTTCAGTACTTGTTTGCAAACTGATGATATGTAAAGTTTTAAAAGAATTGCTTTAACCTTCGTCAATCTGGAGAGTTGACAGTAAAGGCTCCCTGAGAGTTGTTATCGAACAGAACTATTTGAAAACAATCTTATTTGACTGCATGTAGCTTAACACCGACCATGCCCGCGTCAAACAATAGACCAATCACATTTCAAAACCTTTGTACATGCTAAATCGTGGTCACCTTTTCACCACTTTACATCTTGGGAAGGTAGCAAAGAGGATTTGTGGTTGACAAAACCCCTTGCATCACTTTTCTATTTCTGTATTCTTTATCTTTGATTGTTTCTTTCTCTCTTCTCTTCTCTTCTCTTTTTTAAACTAATTTTTAAACAAAATAATAAATATGAGGATATTGCCCTTAAATATGGCAAAAATTCAAAAATATTTCAAAAAAGTTATTCAAAAAATTATCCCACATCATCAAAACGTTAAAGAGGAAACACCTACGGAACTTCACACTTTCATTTTTAATTTCTTAACTTTTAAGAAGATGTAAACATAATTCAAGTAAAATCTCGAGCAGCTTCTTCCCGTCTGTTTATCTTCCATATTATTTTCAGTTTGTCAGTTTGTCGCACTTTGCACTTTATTAAAGTGAATGTTTGAAGTCTTTAAATGTCAACAACAGGTAGTTGGCTTGGAATTACACTACGTGACTCCAGGAAAAATTGCTTGTTTGGAAGAATCATGTCACGTACATATACGTTGGAAAAAACTTGATTTGTACTCATTAAATCATACAGTTTTCCTGTTCAAATGTCATAGAAGTGAGTCAATTATAAGACATATTGAATCAGCAGTTTAAAAAAGCACGTTTTAGCCAATAGAATGGTAGCAAAGTCATTGTTTAACCTTGGAATTTAAGAATTTCGTATTACAGCGAAATAAATAGTAAAGCTGAATAACAAACAAATACCATTAAGATATTGGTATTGATAGTTACAACTTTTCATCACATTTAAGGGTATGCGTGATGAAGCGAAAAATAGGACGGGTGCCTTCTGTATCTATATTGCTCATATCATAGGAGCTTGGTCAAATGAAAGCGTATCTATAACTACGGGAAGAAAACAATGTTAAAGAGAAGAAAAAATAAGCAAGCACACAAAATATAGATATCTAGATCCCAATTTATTTAAATAATTTCCAATCGAATCAATAATAATTACATTTTCCAATGTTTATAATTTATGATTGTATTTTTAAAATACTTTTTCCCTTATTTTGAATAAGATATGCTACATATTTAATTATGTTACGGAATAAACGAAGTCCTGACAAAGCGTCTTTGTAGATTGAAACAATTTTCGAAATGTTACTGAAAATATTACCCTTTATTAATCAGAAAATCCCAAAGTATATAGTAAGAACTAAGTATTTTTTCAATAGACCGATCCCGGCTATGCTTAATTAACAAGCCAAACAATGGAAAGTTTTCCCAATGGAATACAAAATGTCCGATAAACAAACTCGAATTTATAAGAAGTTCAAGTTGTTATCGATTCTTTTGTAAATGTAACTTTAGAATGGTTTATTTTATGACAGACATGTATAATTTTTCAGCAATCAGTGTCTGTTCCACGCTGTATATCGGAAACAAATTTTAGCTTGTCCGACGTAGCAACAGTATCTAGGGAGGGAGAACAATAGATGCGGGATCGGTCTATAACCCAAGAGACTATAATTTTATCTTTTATTACGGCGCATGCATTGCACTAAAGTGACATTCTTTGAAATTTACTTAACTCTACCGAAATCACGATAAAAGCTACGTTCTAACAGATGATATTACATCAAATGCGATGTAACTTGTTTAGTTCATTATTCTTGAAATAGCAAATGTGAAATAAAACATGCAAAGAATTAATGTAATTCATTACGCGCCCGTTATGGGAAAACTGGAATACAGTGATTAACATCTTGAATTTTTCCCATCTATCCAATTTTACCTTCTTTAAAAATTAGTTAAGCTGTAAATGTATTGTGTGGTAGCAGCTATATTGAAAAATGTTGATAAAGTATTTGTTGCATGCTGCACGATGTACTACGTATTTAATGGTATTGCTTGTTTCTTGTTGCACGTTGTGTGGTGGTTATCAAGCTTGAAATTATTATACTTGCACTTGAATAATGCTAATAAAGATGGTTGGAAAAAGCTATAGAAAAAAGTTGCAACCAAATTCTGAAAAATTCCTCTAATAGATTTATTAGACCATCATGCATTTCGGACTTAATTTACAAAGATACAACATGCAACAAACCTTCTGAAAAACGTTTATGACTATTTTCTTTCTTGTAAAGACCCTATTCGTTATCCTTGGATGTATCTTCCTGCGCAACGTCGGATGTCTCTTTGGTTTCCATGTTGACAGAATTTCCTTCATTATTTCCTTGATTCATCTGCTCTGCGGTTTGTTCTAAACTGCTGACAGCATCACCTTGGTTAGCTTGGTTGACTTCTGAGTCCCCGACTCCTCCAGATTGACCTAACACTATAACATCTGAATTCACTTGCTCCGCTGATAAACCTGCATTGTACACCCCCTCATAGTTTCCTGTGTAGGACCTTGAAGTCATCTGGGCATTCGAGAATCCTCCATGACTATATATTCCTCTATCTTGGTTACTTAGTCCTATTCCTAATCCAGATGCCCCAAGAGTTCCTACTCGTCTCTGCATTCCAGTGCCAGACATACCATTAAAAGATCGCGCGCTTGCAAAATTGTTCACTGTAGCTGCTGAATTCATTGTCTGTCGCACACGGTCCAGTATACCGCTGTACGGATCCCCTCCTTGCGGAAAGGGTGATTCATGCAGATGCGACTGCCTTGAGTATGAATGATGTCCTATGCTTGAATTCCCAATGGTACTGTAGTCTTGTCTTAGGTTGCGATGCCGAGGAGACACAGGCTCATAGTTGATTGAAGGCTGTCAAAACAGAAGCAGGATGAACTTTAACTAGAACTGGCTGAAATACGCCAAAACACCGGAAAAATCGTGTCCTCTCCAGATCATGGAAATCATTGCGACATCCAGTAAATTTCTATGATACTATCAACCTTTTGGACACTTCCAGTCAATAGAAATTTGTTGGATGTCAAAATTTCCATGATCGGGAGAAGACACGATTTTTCCAGCGAAAGGGGGTAAATATAGAGACAGGCCTATCTCGATTGATTATAGTGCGCATTCTACACTGCTCGCCATCGAGGTCTTTTTCGACATCTAGTTTGATTCTTTTTGACATCGTTACTCTTGGAACATAGCATCGGAAATTAGGTGGTGGGGGTTGGAAGGGGGCGAATATTGTGCAACGTCAGCTGAAAGAAAAGAGGGAAATTAAAACTTCTGAATTTCTGTTTACCGTAACATTGGCTGACATCGTTTGCAGGTCTCTGTTTCGTGCTTCAAGGCTCTCCACACGCCCAGTCAGCACCTTAACTTCCCTTTCAAGTCTTTCGTTCTTGGAGTGTAGGGTCAGGTTTCTTTGTTCTAGTATGTTCATTTGTTCTTGATAACGCTTTAGGCTGGACTGCGCTTGATGTTGTGACTCGACGTCTGAGATCACCTGTTTTTCAGAATTGATATGTAGCACATGAGTAAAGCAATAACTGCCTTATTAAACAGTATGAGATACTCGCTTGTTAGCAAGGAATGACTGTGCAATAATAAAGGGTTTATAACAACAACACAGAAGCAGCAACAGCAACAGCAACAGCATGACAATCTTAAACAAAATACACCGTCTTTAATAAAAAACAATGTTCCGTAAATATTATGAACAAATCTATTCAATCAATTTGACTAAGGAATATATTAGTTTTTTTTAAAAAATCCCTTACCGTCATATTTTTCATCTTGTTTGCCATCATACTACGGTTCATTTCGCTTCTTCTATCAATCTCTTCTTTAACTCTCTGGAGTTTGTTTTTCATGCTGTCTTTGACTCGCTCCACTTCTTCTTGCAATTCCTCCTTCTCCTTTTCCATTGATGTCTTCACTGCATTCCTCTCGCGCTTTGCCTTACATAACTCGTCTCGGAGATCGTTTATTTTTTCCTCAAGTGGTCTCTTTTCTCTTTCCAGTTTTTCCAAGAAGTCTTGTTCCAACTGAAGTATGATTCGCTCCCTTGAAATTCGGTCATTGCCCATACCATTTTCCTTGCTGGCCAACTTGATTTGAATTTGTTTTCGCTGTTCTTGAAGGGAACTAATTTGTGCGCGCAAATCTCGAAGCGTTTTCTCAAATTTCAGCTTCTCGTTGGCGATTTTTTTCTTGTATTCGCTTTCTAATGCAACCCTCAGGTCTTCTTGGCTTCTGGAAACCTTTCTTTGAAGCTCACTTCGCTCTCTCTCCATTCTGTGTTTTTCGTTTTGAAGGGCCTGTTCAACTTCCCTCACCTTATGTTCCAAGTCAGAAATCTTTCGCCGAAGATCATCGATCGTGTGTTGCAGACGTTTCCTTTCCTTTGAGATGCGCTGCTCATATTCAACTCTCAAACGAGAAATTTCTTCTTTTTTGCTTCTTTCGCAGTTTTCTCTTATCTCAGTTTTCTCGATCTCGTGAACTTTTTCCAATTTCTCTATTTCACTTCTGGTCGAACAGCGAAGACTTTTTCTTTCGCACTTAAGCACGGAAATCTCTTTTGTCACTGCCTGGAGGGTACCATTGATAGCGTTTTTCTCCTGAGTTAACTTCCTAATATGTTCTTCGTACTCTCTTCTTTGCTTTTGGAGCTGTCTTTGTAGTTTCTGTACATCAGTTTGGGCCTTCTGAAGTTGCTCTTTTAAGTTATTACTTATTCGGTCATCCCTTCCTCGTGCTGAGGAACTCTGAGATAAGGGGTTCTGCTGCACTCTATCTTGCATCTGGTTTAGTCCTGCTTCATAGGTGTGGTTCATATCGTCTATCTGTCTTCCGATTTGTTGACCCATGTTTTGTATTCTTCTTTTCTCATTTGCCGCCTTTTGAAGAATGTCGTTTTTGTCTTGATTAAACTGTTCTTGTACATCTTTTATCTGTCTTTCAAAGTCACCACCGTTTCCTGTCACATAATTGCCAGTTCCTTCTCCGTAGCTCACTGGATCACTGAAAGCATTTCCAGCCTCGACTGTCGGACATGATGGCTCCAAGGCACCTCTGGTGTGGCTATTACTGTAGCACGGCTGTTGATGAAAGGATGTGTTTGTTGACAGATTGGTACCTTGTAAGCCAAATTGTGGATGGCTCTGCTGACCTCCAACAGCAGCACTATGGTTGATAGTAGGTTGACTCTGATAAGGGCCTGCAGCCATTGGACATGGATATTGCTGTTGACTAGGATCGCTGATGGTAATCGGCATACCATTTGAAGGGTACCGTTGGTTTTGAGGATTAGGATTCCAGTTGCTTGCTGGTGGAGATCCACGTGGATTACCATTCGTGCTAAATTCTCTTTGACCAACTGAAGTGTCAGAGAAACCAGGGCTTGGAGAAACTGGTGGGACTGATTCGAATAAGCTGTTGGCTTCCTGAGCTGTAACAAACGCTTCTGCTGGAGCAATCTGTTTTTGTGAGTAAGGAGTTGCTGCTTGGCTAACCCCGTAACCCTGGGAAACACTAAACCCTGGAATTCCGTTGTTCCCAGTCCCATGGAATTTTTGCTCCAGCATTAATTTCTCTTGATTGAAATACTGTTTTAGCGATTGGCGCTCTCTCTCGAACTCTT
>WUCR03011226.1:0-10026 GCA_009858155.3 Phymanthus crucifer
TAATAAGGAACCCCCCCCCCCCAAAAAAAAAAAAAAAAGTATAGCCAGCCATCTAGGCGCCTAAATTGAAGGGGCTCGGGTACGGATGGGGGGGCGGGGGGAGTAAAGTACCTTTAATACAGGGACCATGCAGCTCCGCGCAAAGTCTAGGCAGTCTACTATACTGACAGTAAAAAGCCAAGAACATGGGGCCATACAGTGTTGAATATATAATGACTTATTGTACTTATAAAAGTTAAAATAAATCTATCGTTAATATAGCGGTATGCTATGCCAAGAGATGCTGGTCTACACACCAAAGGCCAAGGTCAGCTCATAAATTAGTCAGTTCAATAAATGAAATTTTTCCGACATTCTGATGAAGAAGGAATGTAAATATTAGGTAATTGAATTCAAGAAAATTGAATAGATTACGTTAAATAGACCTTTTTTACCAATGCGGCGGCCATCTTGAATTCTATTGATTCGAGTGAGAAATTATGGGCTGCCGAGGGGACAATCGCTGAAAATTTTTAGTATGCACAGCTTTATTCAGGATACATTTTTACCTGGTTTTATGCTATCTGATGTGAAACCCCGAAGCGAAAATTCTTGTAAAAAGTAATCTCGCAGCAGCAGTCTTTATAATTATTTCTCATCTGCCCCCTGGGTATCCCATAATTTCTTCCAAATTCAAGATGGCCGCCGTATCGGTAAAGAGGTCTATTGAGACTCCAAATCATTGCAACACACAGAGCTGTAATCTGGTGATCTTATTTGGATACATCATTCAGATTACCTACAAATTATCTTATACCACAGGAATACCATTATTAGCGCTTTGCAGACAAATAAATAAAATATATCCGGGCTCCCTGTGTGCAATCAAATGACCTTCAGGGTACTGGTGGAATATATTAAAAAGGAGCAACAAGTAAAACAATACATACCATATACAATACAATATACAAAACGAGATAAAAATAAACCTCTTGGAGACAGCGGACAACTATAACTACTCTAAGAAATGACGCACTTAGTGTTTCAACTACTCAATACTCGAAATATCGTGTCTGTAACGACGGAATCAACTATGCGATGACCAGTTCAAATGAATAGCGAATCTTGAATTTATGTTCTCTCCTTATACACCAAATTCTTTTTTAACAGAACCGTATTTTAAGTGCGACACGCCTTAGTATATAGCCACTACATTGGCATATGAACTTGTTTTGTTACGCGCAGTCGCGCTGTAAATCTTTCCGTTCTCGTCTTTCAATCCGCACTATACGTTTTCTTTCTATGAAAATGCCAAGCGTTGGAGCAAGAAATCAAAATCTGAAAACCGCGATTTAAAAAAGTCATTCTTCACCAAGATCTTCCATTATTTGCATGACTACATGACGCGAGGGGTTGATCCTGTGGAACTTGAATCGTGTCATCATCAATTCCCACTGTACCAACATTCGGGTGCGCTCACAAAAGCGCACTTCAAAATAAATGAATGAAATGAATACTTTATTTAAGAAGGAGACCTCATCACCCTAAGTGCTTTTCATCAGGGACTGTCAGAAAAATTGCATAATTACGAGCATGAAAATGAAACACTTAAGTGATTACGCATTACATATCTAGATACTTTAATGTAAGAATTATTAACATACTAACTATAGAAAATAAAAGAAGAAAACAAAACTTATATTTAAGATATTATATTGGTTCATCACAAGAGAAATACAGATTATAGGATTTAAAAGAATTGTGTCTGATAAGAAACCCTATAACATAAACACCTATTTCAAAAAAAAAACGTCGCAACCAAGAGCGTCAAGCAACAAGCCAAGACCGCAGAGAATGCCGGTACTCGTAATTGCCGATTAATCTTGATTGTAGTTGTAATGGAATTATCTTCTGAAGCAGCCATGCTTTGAGTGCGATTTGTGGAGCCCCCCCCAAAGTTCCTCGATGGAAGACATTATATTATGAAAGAATCGTTAAAAGACCACTAACAGGAGACACTAGAATAACAATTGCACACGCGGTCTAGAAACGCCGATGACTATTGTATTTGTTAAGAGTGCATCCGTTCTTTAAGGAAGCCATAACCGCCAACAAAAAGACCAGCGCAGATGAAAGTAGCTAGTCTAAGAGACTAGTCGCCGGATGAAGACGGTGATATCAAATACTATCGGCCCGCCAATGTAATCACCGGATGGGGTTTGTCCATGACGACAGAGAAATATCATGTTAAAAGAAATTACTCTTGGAGTAGTATTTAGTGCTGGTTAAAACAATGCCGCGGGAAATGTGGTAATTTTAGTGTATCTTATGCATTAGCTGGCTCAAGCCCACACACCCAGCTCCCGGGGATGGGCGGGAAAAACTACTGCAAGTCCGGGGATGAAGTCGCACAGAATTAAATGAACGCACCGGAGATGGGCAGTTTGAAAAATATTTTAGGATATTCTTGGGAATAGTCTCATCAAACAGTTCTTCTCAGGACTACATCCACCCGGATGATCATATTACTTCGATAAACATATTCTCGGGAATGTGGGTAATTGCATGACTGTGTGCGAGCGCTTAAAAACCTGGTTTTCACTGGCGACGCAAGCATTAACACAACGACATACGCAAGCGCAGAAGGTACTGCAAGGTTGAGTGAATGTTTTGTTCTGTCCAAATACAAATTTTTAACTAACCATAGAAACTAACTGCGCTTGCATATGTCGTTGTGCTTGTGCTTGGGTCGCTAGTGAGAATTGTGCGCACTTGTGAACTGTTCAATAAGGTGTCAACGATTAGCTTCTAACATTTGAAGAATCTTAAGGACCTGATCCATCCCCCTGTCTCTTATGACCAATCTGTACATCATTGTCTCAGCATTGCAAATACTGTCTGAGCTAACTTCGTTGATTGTGAGGTTCCGGCTACGAGACTGGACAAATACCCACACACTAAGTACGCGACATGCGCGTGTTTCATGACTGTCATCAAGTCATATTTGCGCATTTTCGGAATGGCTTGTTCTCATTCAACTGCATGTATTTCAGAAATACAACCAGCATTCAACAAGAGACGACTAAGTTTCTCTCTCCCCATTAATTGCCATTAAGCTGGTCAATCGTCAGTGCTGTCATTCTTTTGGTATTTCTGGATTCAAAAAAAGACTAAGTAAATGAGTCTGCAATGTAAAACACAGCGGTGTTGTAGAAATTCGATTGCCTATTTTTAACGATTTCCCAAGAATGACGTCAATTCATATCCACCAATAGCGAATTCAAGTCCTTTTGCACCATTTACATATAGACTACAGGCATGCACAGATGGTTCTGTACCGCGCACATAAGCAAGATAAGACTAGAAGTATTTCAACATAACTATAGATATTTTATTTTTTGCCTTCCAGCTTTTCTTTTGTGTCCCCAATAGGCCATTTGCATTATCGCGTCATTTACAACCACTACCAGAATCCTCTGCACTCTTTCTTTTGTTCAGTTCCGTAGCAACAATTGTCTTGTTATTCTCGTGATTGAACAAATTTGAATGAAAAAGAAAATCCGCAAAGCATTCTGGTAGTGGGTCATGTAAATGGCCTATTAGTTGCATAAACTAAATGCAGACAATTGAATAAAGTTATCATCATCATCATCATTATTAATTTTTCTATTTTTCAATCCAAGAAGACGCAGCAATATGGATGCAACTTAGACAAAGAGTGTTATTCTATAATAACACGTGATGAGACAATGGATTTAAATTAAACAGAGGATCATATTATCAAGGGAATGACACGAGGTCCGATCGAAATAGGCAACTTTCTAACGCAAGAAAAACGTCTACTGACGCACTTTGGGTTCACCCAATGATCCAGGGTTTTGAAGCCGACAGTGATTTCTAATATCATTTACAAGGTGATTACAGACTCAGGCTAACAAACGACTAAAGGTGCGGAAATACGCGAAACAAAGTCATGCAACTTGTCGCGCAACATTGTTGCGTTGCAAGTTGCAAGGCGATGCTGCTCGTGTTTCCACGCTCGTCACAACTTGTCACAGAAACAAAAAAATTTTGCAGGTTGAAAAACTTTGTTGCAAAAAGTAGAAAGTCCTTGTACCTTTTGCAACAACTTTTTTCAACCTCCAACAATCACTATGTTAGTTCATCAATTGATAAGTTGTGACGAGCGTGAAAATACGAACAACATCGCTCTGCAGCTTGCAACGCAACAAATGCAACAATGTTGCGCGACAAGTTGTACAATTTTGTAGTACGTATTACCGTACCTTAAGTGAAAATGTGACACTTGAAATAATGTATCCTCTCAGTTCTTATTTCATAATTGTCTTGGTCTCAGTGAAATTGTACTAATGTACGGAATACGTGGTACTTCACTAGAAGATTAAAGGCCCGTCACGTGCGATTTTCGTGGCGACTTTGGTCATAGTAAAATATGGTAAAGAATTTAC
The DNA here is from genome assembly GCA_009858155.3 of Phymanthus crucifer. Lineage (NCBI taxonomy): Eukaryota > Metazoa > Cnidaria > Anthozoa > Actiniaria > Phymanthidae > Phymanthus > Phymanthus crucifer. The sequence continues at coordinate 4,449 of WUCR03011226.1, forward strand.
TTGAAAAGAGTTATTCAGGACATCAATATCATCTAAAGAAATGTATATTTAGAAGGATAAAGCAAAATTTGTAATATTTTTGAAAATCGCCACGAAAGCCGCAGTCAAAATCGCCGCAAAAATCGCACGTGTAAACGGGCCTCAACATTATGTAAGATCGTGACTCATACACTAATCCTTACGAAAACCAACTGAATAAATCTCAAAAAAATGAAATATTGCTGACATCAATCAAAACGGAAGCCGATTTATTTCTAGCTCTATGACATAAATAGCTTCATTCGGGATTATTTCAATGAGAGCTTAAATTAACCCACCTATAAAATAGAATAAAATGCGATATTTTTCCTATTTCATTTTAGCTCGTAGTTTTGTCTTAGAATTTTTTTTTTTTGTAATGTAATGGACAGCCTGCTGAGCGACGGATACAGTATTTGTTTAAAAAAAATTCAGAACCTAGTCCCAGGAAAACAAATCTCGAAAAGAAAAAGGTTTTATGCCAATCATTCTCTTGAAGGCCCGTTAACATGTGCATTTTTGGCGATGATTTTCGTCATATTCAAGAATGGTGTGAATTAAAAAGATTTTCTGGGTTGTTAAAATTACCAGGACAAAAAATTTGTGCAGAGGGATAAAATAAAGCTCAATATATTTTCGAAAATCGCAACTAAGTTCGCAAACGGGTCTTATGAATGGAAAATCGACGTTCTCATGATGAGGGGCCAGTGGGTGTTAGTGGAGGGTGTTAACCCTTCACGGATTCCAATTCCTGTTTCAAGTTTCAGTTTATGATACTTGTACAATAGACCTTATTCGATGCGTTACAATGTTTTCCCATTTCAGACCACGTGTCATTCCCTAAAGAATATGATTCTTTGTTTAAGATGCATCCACATATTCATGTGTCTTCTCATGCACAACTCAGTTAGACAAAGAAATTATCCCCTAGGGAATGACACGTGGTCTGAAATGGGAAAACATTGTATCGCATCGAATAAGGTCTATTCTATTGGCATGCGAAATTCGATTCAAATATATTAAGTGCCCAGAAGGCGTCTTAAATTATTTTTATTCCTTTGGCTGTAGACAACACATCAACGGTTAATCATAATACAGTAGATTGATGCCATCACTGGCCTAGTGCCAACGTCTTCCGCTAGGCTAATTCTAATTTCTGCAGATCCCTGTATTACCATCCCAACACGATCAAAATCATTTTGGATGGAGTAAAAAGGAGGCGGTTGTTTAAAGCAAACTTCACACTTTTTCTATTGCTGTTGACAAATGTACAATGGATTAACGTCATCACTAGTGCTTAAATTAGCCCCTCAAAACCATTTCTATTTCTGATTGCTATTTACTTGTCTATTTCTGTCTCTATTCCCCCCAGGTATTGACAGTACATATATAGCGAGTAATATACAATAGATTGACGTCATCGCTAGATAGCCCCTATATGGTCTAATATAACACCCCTTTACTGTTCTAGTTCTGTAGACGATAGATGAACGTCATCAGTCACCTCTAGGAAAAACCCTCTTTTTTCTGGTTTATTGCTACAAGCCTTTTTCCGTATACTTCTAATTTTCTATTTTTGTCTCTATTCGTTATCTCATGGACAATATCAGGGGCGGCGGAAGATGAAAATATTTGGGGGCACTGCAATATATTTTTGTGTATGTTGTAGTAACCGCTTTTTAGTTTGATTGCAGACACATACGTGCGTCGTTTATGATTAATGTACCAATATTTTGTGGGGGCCCGATTCAGCTGCTAAGAAATCACCTAGGTTTTTTTTTTCCTGATTGTACATAATATTTCGTGCTATAAGCCTATGTTGGCCCACCCTTTTTTCTATCCAATTCATCGCTGACTATCACAAACAATACAGCAAGCATGGTAAACAATCGATCGACGTCATAGCCAGTTCCCTATTTAGTTCTGGTTATTATTAGCTATCATCCTGTAACACCACAATATTCATAACTGGTTATGAATGTCAGACACGTGCTATAGTTATTTTCGTTCAGCTCTGTCAACCCACTCACGGAAAGTACAAGAGAATGATAACATGTCCGATAATTATTGTTTCCAAACGTCAGGGTTAAAAGATTATGACGTCAATTCCAACGAACTAGTAAAATACTTTTGCCATATTGACCACTTTGATCCTATAATAAGTTCTCTTAAAACCTAATATTGAAATATCAGCCAAATACACCATTCTTAAGTGCACTAAGACCAGAGCTACATAAGAGAAAGGCTGAAACAGGTCCTTGGACGGATGGAGGTGTTTCATAGCAAAATTGAACAACAAAAAAGGATGGGGGGTGGTGATGTGTCACAGGTTGTACGACCACAACAACACAAGGAGATCCCAAAGAACAATCCCCTACTTATTCGGGTTTTTTTCCCTTGCAGTCAAAACTGAGCTGTTGTGCTCGCTCCTTGCTCTGACTCACCCATGCTTGAACTCACTAAAACAATGCATATGATGCGGCATTATCTGATGTGTTTGAGATCGGTGCATGGAACGTTTGACGTTTGCCTAATAGCTTAAGTGTTAATTGAGATTCCTAAACGCCGAAAGCAATGATTGCATCTTTCCATTCATTTATGTATTTCATTCAGCTCGATCACTGATCAGCCACTATCTATTAGCCCGTCGTGTTTGGCGCTCTTTTACCCATTTATTCACATGTTTTCTCTCAAGGAAAGACTGTTACATCTATTACTTATTTTCAGTTACGCGGACACCCAACGGACAAGATGCCCGTTGGAATTTGCTTTTTCGCTTCCGCCAGTCAAAAATATGAAAGGTACCGACTGATTATCATTGAATGACGGAAGCGAAAAGTTTTGCACGTTGATATTTGAATTTCACTGTCCGTGTAATTATGAAAAAAGGCAGTAAAGATTAAAAACCAAGAACAAATAGCTAGACACTAATTTTTCACTGGTCTTGCTATAGGTGGTACAAACGTATACTCTCCGACTGTCTTCTCTAACAGAGACCGCTTGATATACCTTCGTCTTTCAATCACAGTCCAAATACGTCCGTGACAGCACTTAACCCAATCCCCTGCCAAATCATTCCTCATGTTTCCGTCTTGTAATTCTAGTGGGAGTGATTTGTCAGGCTCTAATGTGTTTTGCCTTCAAAATCCTTTTCACATCGGAGGTGGAAATGTCCTAATCTTATAAATATCTGTACATTTCAAGCTAAAAGAAATGCAGTGACGTCATGCTAGTTATGGATGTTTTGAAAATAGGTTTTGCCAGCAGACGTTTTGTTGCTTTATATTGGGCGTTTGCTTATGAATCGTAAATACTGGGATTATTTAAAAATAAGATCAGAAAGCTTGCATGTTTCTTTTCTATTTTCAAATGTTCGTGAATTTTTATTATAGTGCAATTACTTCAACCAAAGCAAATTTTCCACAAAATATTCCATTCGACTTTGTGACTATTTGAATGATATAAAATCATTGTAAATGATCACAAACTGTTTACAGATCATCATGATCACAAACAAATTTTAGGTACAATATGTGTCGGATAAAGCCAAAAATATTCAAATTTGTAATGAAATCTATTTCTTAAATCCTCGAACGAAATTGGATAATTTGTAGAATATTCATTTAGGTGGCTCTGGTTGGAGTAGACGCACTGTAAACAAATCTTAAGCAAAAAAGGTTGTTTTGAATTAACTAAAAGTTGCATGAATTGATTTCTATTATACATTTGCAGTTGATTAAGAAAAAAAAATCGGAAGATAATTTCACTTCTATTGTCTTTTAAATAATATACTTAGCAAAAACTAAGAAAAATTATCGAGACATTTTAACATTTTGAAAAAATATTCATCTTTGCAATCATCTGACAATTTTTGTCAATATTAAGTTGTTTTAACGGTATCGTTGCTCGTTTTCGCAAAAGGATAAAGAACGAAAATACGTCAGCCATGTTGGATATCAAAGGCTCAATATTGTGTTTTGTAAATTCAGCCGAAATGAAGGCAACAAAAACTAGCAATAATAAAAAAAAACATTTTTAGATAAATTCTTAACTCGTTATCATCATCATTATTAGTTTTATCGGGATAAAAGGGGTGGGTGATCACGTAGTTGTTACTACGATTGAGCCCGCAATCAATAATTATTTTGTTTTGGAATCATCCAAACGAGGCTATCGTGTCGATACAATGCGCCTTGTTCTCTCATTTCATCTTACATGCAGCCGTAGCAACTGCTATTACTATTTTTTGTATTTCTACTCTTATAAACTCTTTTATCATTTTATATATTCGTTTTCTCGTAATTTTAGATAAAAGACCACAAGTTTATTAGTTTATATCACACGGCGGCCATATTTGTCAAAACAATAGGTATTGAATCCCCGGGTCCCTCTGCCCTCACTTTGAGGCTTCGCAAAACTTCCAAAACAAAGGGTTGTACTTTCAAGGGAATAAACACGGCCACTGCGTGAGAGAGGCCCATCTTGACGTCCTTCCACACTTGGACCGAGATACTAGCTCATAGTTGTAGACCCTCATTAAATATCCCAAGGTTTAGTTCAGTATGACGATATCAAACCCCTGACGCAAGCACGAGTTGTAGACAATCGTGAATATCAACGTTCCTGGATTTAGCTCACTTCAGTGACGACATGAATACATTGAGAGTTTCATACCAACGCAAAGTCCGTAAACACCAGTAAAAACAAACATTCCAAGCATTAGTTTCGCTTGCCGACAGACATTTTAGTGATAGAGTTTAACACGTCATCGAGACAAAGTTATAAACACTCATAATAACAGATAAGTTAGACGACACAGACATTTATGCGACAGTTTTAACTCCTACGCACACGCGGGCGTCTACTTGATGAAGCTGTTGCATCATTGAAAATCAATCATAATAGACTCGTATATTGTACGAGTATTAGTCCACCTGGTATACGCACATTCCTGTTTATCATTTTGTTGTCGGTGACGTTGAAATGATATATTTGAGTGTATTATGTATACCGACACCACGACCAAATACTGTCGTCAATTGCAAATGTAAAGTCAAGCAATGATTGCGACAACTGAAGATTTTACGAATACATTTCTACGCTGACTTCTTGTCTAAAGAATATATTCGCCCTCGACCATGCGTACTTTTTAAAGGATCTTACTATTTATTGGTTGTCGGCAAAAAGAATGCGGAAGTGATCTTCATCATAACCCAGGCCTTGGTTTGCACCAGGGTTCATCAGGTCTACCAACCGCATTTTATTCATGCCTGGATTCTTTCACTTCCTCCACTTATTGAAAACATCAAAGAATGGTCTCAGCTCACTTTTTTCTCAGTTTCTCGCAGATCTATATAGACGATTGTTTCCTGGGCCACAGTATGTCCCCCCACCCCACCTCCCGACCCTCCCATAACAAGTCCTCTTTACCTTGGAGGAGAGTTGAATATTTCGGAATTTGAAACTTTGATCGCGTAAAACTCATTATAAATCGTTTCAACTCTTTACTGTCCTGAGAAAATGAACTAAAATCATCCCTTAGAACTTAGTAAACCCCATA
>WUCR03011293.1:0-11308 GCA_009858155.3 Phymanthus crucifer
CACTCTTTTTCCACAATATGATTTAGGGGGGGCTATGGGAAAAGTTCAATAAAAATAACATCGAGCATAGGGGGGGGGCTATAGTATTTTTCCTTGATTATTTGACACCTCCTGAGGGGGGGGGGTCAGGAAAAAAACTTGAGATCATCAGGGGGGCTTCAAAAAATGAAAAGAAGGAAATTGGGAAATCATCTTAGGCCCCCCCTTTAGATAAATTATGAATGCTCCCTAATCTCAGAATATAATTTTTTTCTATCTTTGGGACACTGGAATACACCATAATTTGGGCATTTTTTGAGGAACAGATTATGTTTTCTTCATGTTGTGTAGGTCTATCAAGCACCATCAGCATCCCAGGAAACAAACAAAACTATAGTGATAGACCAATTCTTTCAAGTGGAGGGTGTTTGTCAGAGAGGTCAGTACACTGCAATGCATGGATTGGGCTGCCTGTTGGATCTTGTACCACAGGAAGCCCATCAGGCAGTGATACCTTACCACAGGAAGCCCAGCAAAATATTTGATTGGTTTCTAAATAACATTTTAAAGACAAAAATTATAAAATATTTTTTTCCTTTGTTTAAGCTTAATATTGATACCAGAGTTTCTTACTTTGATGGAATATAAAATATGGTCTAAAATATGGAACTTTGTTAAACTATTTGTATACTAATTGTAATGAATTGAATATTACTGTTTCTCACACAGCCAATTGCAGTGTCTATTCTTGGGATAAACACGGGTGTAGAACCACCATTGGTATTGGCAATGACTCTCTTCCTATTAGCTTTTCATCCTCTATCAACGAGCCTTGTGGGTCAAGCAGTATGCATGTCGAGATCTATCGCCAGCGCAAACTGACAGGAATTCATAACTTTGTTGACAAGCAGTCAATTTTGGTGAATCTTACACAATCATTAGTGGCTAAGGAGGACCATAGTCTTGTAAGAAGTACAAGGGATGTAGGCATACAAACACGGTGGTCTGTTGTTCAACTGGGTGCTCAAATCTTCAAAAATCATGGTCAGAGTTTGAACTTCCTGGTATGTTTACTTGAGAGAAAGATTCAATTTTAACACTATTCAAAATGTCTAATGAAGGCCTAGATACCCTGAAACCAATTCATTTTTGTTCAAGGAGCAAAGTGAGAGTAATTTCTAGGACCAGGCTATAGTAGAGTACAAACATTAAAAGTGCACAAACTAAATAGGTACTAAATACGTCTACTATAAGTTAATTCTATTGTTTTCAGTTGTTGAACTGGCACACTTTTAATTATTATTGTATTCTAGTGGCCTTAGTTTGAAGGACACAAAAGAACTAACAAACAATCTTGTACTCCAATTTCAATACTCCATTTTACAGTTCCCGGCGCCATTTTGAATTCGATTACATTTGTGCATGGGACCGAGGCTGGGGTTGAGAGGTTTCGTGTAGACAGCGAATCAATCTATGGAAAAGTTGACTTTCATCACAAAAGTTGAAAAATGTACGGTTATCGTGATGAAAGTCAACTTTTCCATAGATTTATTTGGTGTCTACTAGAAACCACTCAACTCCAGCCTCGGTCCCATGCACAAATTTAATCGAATTCAAAATGGCGCTGGGAACTATAAAATGGAGTATTCCAGGAATCAAACCTTCCAAGATCACATTGCACATTTCTGTCTAGTAAAGGACTGGTGTTACCTTACTACCTGTCTGCAAAAAACATAAGTTTAGGTCTTTACTTATACATTTAAGTTTAGGCTTTAGTTCCATATACATATTCTTGTATTGTGTTGTCAGTTGAATTTTACCTTCTTGTTCTTGACAGCTTTATCTTCAAAGGACAGACAATGGTGGTCGCTATTTAATCTTCAATGAAACATACATTTATCCAAGTGACTACTGCAGTAGCAAGAAAGGTAACAAATATGATAAACCTACCATATTATAATCTATACACATTGTACATTGTACAGTGCTTTAGTTTGTTTTGGTCGTGCATAACCAGTGTTACAGTCGCTTGCACAAAGCTTTTCCCGAACAGTTTCCGAATTAGGTTCTGAAGTTGTGAAGTTCGCAGACGAACTTTGTTTATTCGTGCCGAAGTTTGTTTTGAACTTGGGAACTTCGATTTGAAGTTGCAAACAAAACAAGGAATATACCAGCTCTAGTTAGAAAAAAGGTTATTAAAATTAATATTCTTTCTATCTAGAGCTGGTATGCTCCTTGTTTTGTAAAAGGATTCATCAATAAAGTCTACACGAGATCAACAAAGTTCGCAACTTCAAATCGAAGTTCCCAAGTTCAAAACAAACTTCGGCGCGAATTAACGAAGTTCATCTGGGAACTTCTCATCTTTGGAACCTAATTTGGAAACCGTTCGGGAAAAGTTATCTGCAAGCGGCTGTAACTACCGGTAGTGCCACAGGTCGTTATTTTCCTTTGTTCTTTCACAATTAGTACTTCAATCTGAAAATTTGTACCCAGTGTCTTTTTTACTGCAAACCACAGAAATTATTTACCCAAGAGTATAATATTAATATTCCATTATAAAAAATAAAACCCTAGATATGTAAAGTAATATTTCATTTTCCATTATCAGAATCCAACACTGCTCGCAAGGTTGCCATAGGGGTGTCTGTCTGCCTGGTGATGCTCATCATAATTGGCGTCACAGGCGTCTTGTTATATCGCAACCGCAGGGCGTATTTTGGACGCCGACCTGCTCTTGTTGATGAAATAGACATTCAAGATGCCGACAGACTTTAATGAAGTGGTTAACCCAGAATATATTGGTAAAGACAATTTGTCTTGTAAATTTTCACCATTTCAAATTTTTATAGATTTGAAGTGAATGGCACTGTGAAATATGGCTGTGAACAATTTTTGGCATTCGTGATATTTAAAGCACTTTAGAAAAGTTTGCACTTTAATATGAGATTATCATCATTATCAACATCATTTTGTTATTTATTTATAAAATTTATCAAGTAAATGATCAATTGATTCCCTGACCTAAAGTGGTCACAAAACTCTGGGAATTTCTTTTTCCAAGACATTCAAAATTTTCCGCGTGAAAACTGTCCAGAATCAAAAGGTAATTTGGTCAAACAATTCTGACATACATGTTCTATCTTTTGATTGTAAAATAAAATGACCCAAAGTATGTTTTAGAAGTGAACAAGTTTATCAGTACAGTAGAATAATGTTTGAATGAGAAGCTCTAGATTGGTGTGTAATGTTTCTGTTGCAGAAATACAAGAAGTAAAATGATTTAAACATTGTTTATTTCTGAATAAAAATGTTTTTAATTTGTACAACATACCCTATTAACCTACTAATAACTGCATAATACTGACATTATTAACTACACATTGTGAAAATATGACATACAATACCCCTTGTAATGTATAAACAAATATAATTATAACAATGTACTATATAGATAACATCCACATCATAATGGGGAGGATTTGGCAGCGGGATTCAAACTTATTTTTTTCACCTAAAATAGTTGAGTATCTTTAGGATGCTGTGAGTTGTAAAACACAGTTGGGGTGGTTATATACAGTGTTCAATATAGGGACAGAACAGTGGAGTTCCTTTATACACCAATCCAAAAACTGGCCGACAAGCCTGGTGACAGATTTCCTAGACACCAATACACCATTTCGCTCAGCCTCGGCCTCGCTACTGTGAAATATATTCTTTAGAAATCGAGCACTGCATTTGGAATTTTTCATTATTTCAATTGTTTGTTGAGGTGGAAATTGCTTACATTATAGTGAGTTGAAGTCAAATTCTAAAGAATAATTGCATGCTAACGAGGCTGAGTTTGAGCAATGAGAACTGTGAAATGGTGTATTTGTCTGAAAACGAGGCTAGCCAGTATTGTTAGCGAAGATTTTGACGTGAAGTGTTAAATTTATGCTATATGTATTGGAGTCTGAAATTGCAGTAAATAAAAAAGATATCCCTGATGTTACTGTTGGTGATAGAATCCCAGCCAATCTCGGAATCTTGATACTGACTAGCCTTGTTTCCAGACAAATTAGTGTCCAGGAAATCTCAGTCACCAGGCTTGCTGGCCATTTTTCGAATCCGTGCATAAGGATGTTAAAATAGAAGCCATGGTTACCATTTATGATATGGACTATCTGAGAACCATAAACTAAAATAAGATAATGAAACATTAAAACAAGCACTGAGTGTTAAAGATCATGAAATCTTTGCCTAGACTACATATTATATATATATATATGTACAAGGCATGGTATATAAATCTTTCTCATTTCATTTCAAAACCTCGTTCCCTTGAGTATTATCATGTTATTTACAGACAATTTCTTCATTCTTGAATTCAATTGACTAAACCTGATGTTGGATGCCGTTAGGTAAAATAAATGTATTTAAACTACTAGACTACACCTTGACTTTAATCTTCTCGCCTTAATTTGAGGTCACTCAAATGGTCTGGTCTAGGAATAGATTTTAGTTTCACCATCTGAATCCAGTTTGGAAATATTCAAAATTAATATGTTTTCCAAAGACTTGCACCTACTTGTAATATATTTGAGTTGCCTACCTACAGTATATGATCTCAAGTGTTCATCTGATATTCTACTGGCTTGTTTAATATCAGCTTGACAATGTGTAAGTTCTTACAATATGTACATATCTGAGAAAGCAATCCATCATTTGAAGAAGGCTACTCCTGTATTTTTCTTTCTGTAAACTGTGAGCAGTACCAATTTTTGCTCCAGGCTGAGTCAAGATTGTTCAAGTGTGTTTAGGACTACTGTGGACGTGAAGATTGAAGCCGAGTGAGCAGAGCAGCTCCAATCTCTGTGAATCTACAAGAATCCTTACAGTCAATCACTTGACTGGGTCTGGAGGGAAAAGATGAACTACTACTCACAGTAACTCTTCTCGGGATTTTTTGAAGAATAATATCACTTCGTAATCATATGCAGACTCAATAAAAACATTTTTTATCACCTACTGTAGGTGTGAAAGACAAGTACTGCCAATGAGCAGTATGACACCAAGTCTGCGTGTTGCTTATGACTGTGACACTCATGTGAACCAGGCCTTACTTGGTGATTCTTAAAATCCTGCAAACTCGTCAGTTACTACTTGCATATTGAAATTTGTTTATTGTTGTCGCCAGTCAAACACATAAAAGATACTGACTGCTTATCATTGATTGACAGAAGCAAAAGGTCAGCACTCATTCACATCCACCAAAACACATTCTATTGTATTAAGAAACAATAGAAAGAGGCATAGATCTTTTAGGTGATTTTCTTTCTTCTATGTTGTGTTTCATGTGAAAGTTGTGAAAGACGATATCTAATTTATAGAGGGAAACACAACCAGTAAAGCCTGGTTCTCACTTGTGATGCAAGCATAAGCACAACGACTTACGCAAATGCAAATAGCCTTTCACGGTTAGTTAGCCCCTTTCTTTTCAAGAACAAAATATTCATTTGACTTTGAAGGACTATCTGCACTTGCACGTACAGTATGTCATTGTGCTATGCTTGCGGCACTAGTGAAAACCAAGTTTTCTAACTTATGGCCCTCTTAAGAGTGCTGACTGAAGCAAAAACTTCAATTCACAATAACCATTTGAAGTGTACGAGTTTGCAGAACTTTTAGATTTACAGTTAAAAATTTTTGCAAATTTGGTATTATATGTATTCACATACTTAAAATAATAGCAATTATCATATTGATAAATTTTTGGATTTCCCAAGACAGCAAATTATAAATTTAAACACACTACCAGTACATCATGGCCTTGTACACTCCAGTGCTCATCTTAATGCTGTCACTCATTCAAATTGTAATATTTTATATCTGACATATTTTAAATATAAAGAGCTAGCTAGACTTTGAAAGCATAAAACATACCTACTGTGGAACATGTGAAAAACTGACATACTAGTACAGGCAGAGTGAGGTGAAACGCTTCTGCCAAAACAGGTAATAAAGTGTGAAGTTGACTCATCATGTAACACTTGTTTGACTGTACGTTCCCTGAAGGCTAGTGCACACATTCCTGAGACCTGAGTGGCTTATTACTTGCAAATGCAAATTTATTTTATGTCGATTACACAGGGAGTGATCGCTCATTCTCCCAAGCCAGAGGCTCATGACCAAGGTGTTCGACGCCAGATCAAATTGGAATTTAGAAGTTGATTTTTATGGAGGGAGGAAAACTGGAATACCTAGAGAAAAACCCTTGAAGCACAGGAGAGAACCAACAAACTCAACTCACATATGACACCGAGCTCAGTGGGGCTTGAACCCAGGTAGCATTGGTGAGAGGCGAGGAACAGACCACTAATGTAAGCCACCCATGCTTTCCTTACTTGAACGTGCTATTTAAGTAGAAGTAACGGTTAAATTCCACCATAACTTAATTAGCTGCTCTGGGATGAGGAATAATATGTGTATGAGAGTTCAGGAATGTGAAATCAAGCAAGTGTTACACCACAACCCAAATTTACACTCTAGCCGTTTTGGTAGTATCATGTCGGCATCTGGCCAGGGCAGTGGTGCATGCTAAATACTATATCCTAGTAATGAAAGAATGGAATTGGACAGGTGACTCTATAAATCCTCTGGGTGATTTTCATATTCATTGCACGCCAAAGCGAATCTGTCACTACTGCAAGGAGCCGCAAGTTAAAAACGTTAAAGGTACTGACCAATTAAAATTGATTGACACCAGTGAAATTGTTGTTTCGTGCATCAATGCTGTATTATACAATGTTTGGGATAGTACACACACTATGATTGGTCGAAAATCATGTGAGATGAAAGTATCAAAACACACTCGCTTCATCCTGGCGCGCATCACGCGATCCCTCTTAATTTTTTTCTCACGAGAAAAGGGAAGCATTCGTTACTTTATAAAAAAGAATACACATCAAAAACAGTTTCTGCATTTGAAACTGTAATTAAAACACTTGAGATGTTGAGAGAATACTCAAGAAGCTGGAAACCACTCTTACTACATGTTATGGTTTCCTACACTCCTCTAATGTGTTCTCTTAACATCGCATGTTTTGATCAAGAGTATCAAAAGTGATGGGAAACTGTTTTTGATCTGCTAATTACAGCTTTGTCTACATGAAAATGAAAAGGCAGATACTGATGTTTTCTAACAGTGAGTCAGGAAATTAAATAAATAAGAAAAATGGCTAAAGAATAAGATGACTATAAGATAACCCTGTACATATACAATACAGTGTAAACGTCCTATTACCGAATTCACTGAACTGTTCACAGGCCAAAAATAACAATCAACTCGTCCTTGTTATTTGAACCAAGCACGTGACTTGTTCGGGCAGCCAAAATGATCATGTGACATGCAAATCCTTGTTCATTTTGTTGTTCAAAGAAGGATTTGCATGTCACATGGTCATTTTGGTTACCCGAACAAGTCACGTGCATGGTTTGAATAACGAGGACGAGTCGATCGTTATTTTTGGCCTGTGAATATTTCAGTGAATTTGGTAGTAATGGCTTTTTTATGCAAGTGGAGTTGAAACATTGAACCTAATTTTGTGACTAGAGTTGTAGAAAATGCCTGTGTATGTGATTTAAACATGTTCCACTTCTACTTCAATCTAAGATTATGCTATCGTCATGTCGCCCCACGCTGCTTTGCTGCCATAAATTCATTATAACTAACAGTCACTTTTTCACTTTGATAACGAGTTACTTTGATAGAATTGTGCACCTCTGGGCCAATGTGGCCTTTGTAGCCTCCTTTTCTGAGCAGGGAATCTATTGTTTGAACATGGGTCCAGCCTGTGGGAGACAACACAACATGATGTTAGTAATATAATACAGTCACTGCAGTCAGTAAATGTACAATGCAATCTCATCAAAGAAAGACAATCTGGAGTTTTTCCTGGATATTATTAAAAACAATTTGAAAGTGTCTTTTATTTATATTTTGCAACTAGATGAATTGTCTTGCTTTTCATGTGGTAGTTTCATTTTTTTTTTAATTCCAATTATTTCCATTCCATTCCCAATTGAAACCGTGGACCATTTTTCAGTCCCCTCTTAATTTGGCAAGGGTTTTCAAGGAGTTGTATCATCATTAGGCAAAGCTAGTATCACTGAAATAACTTGTGGACAGTAACTACGGTAACTAGGAGATGTTTCTAACCTTGTTCCTTGGCAACTTCAGGCAGATATGTTGCCGTTCTTTTATGACCTTTCTCATTGAGAAATTCTATTCTTAAACCATGAACACCAATCTAGAAGGAAAAATGTTTATTATCCTCAATATACCACTTGGCTGCAATTAAGTTGTGAAGTATGTACACAATTCTACCAACCTCCCAGTCTAGATAATTAACTCCTTCTTCAAAATTAGTTAAAACAGAGACAGAACAGTATAAATTGGGAAGCTCATCTTTAGTAATGGGAGCAAACCGACCATCTCGTAAAGCACTGCAATGACAAGAAAAGAAAGTAATCATATAAAGAGTACCTTCTAGTCAGAGCATATGTTGTTAAGACCAGATTGAGTAGGAAACAATTATAGGATGCCAGTGCCTGGAAAATATTGTCTACCAGACCAGTAAGTTTTGCCAGTCATTTTTTAATACATTTGGCAGTTTATCATTTTTCTACGAAACCAGGACATTGACCTAACATATTGGCCATGTCTCCAGTCCCAATTTTGAGCCCTGGTTGAAGCTGACACAAGATTGCTTTTACATGTAGATGAACTTACATTCTAAATCTTTTGACAAACATAAAACATACATGGGTGCTGTTTGAAGGCTGCTGTGTTTATGACGTTATCAGAATCATTGAAAAACTGTCTGAGCTCCAGGCAGTATGGAAATATAATACACAAGATAAGTTTTTTTTTCAACTGAGACAATTGATAAGCTTCCTTGTCTCAAACACCTGTGTATCTTCCTATGCCATATAATGAACAAAAACAAAATAATAATTTAGAGAATGACATCTGAAATAGAATGTTCTTAGAGGAAATTTAAAACTAGCCAATGTAAAGCCAAACTTTTGCAGATTATGAGGATTTGGTTGAAATTTCCATTGCTCTTGGTGATTTAGCCTGTGTGCAGCCAAACGAAAACCCATCAACTGCATGCAGGCTATCGGTGATTCTGTCACCCTTGTAAACAAGCAGTAACATCATGAAATAGAGCAATTTAATAACTATAGTATTAAATACAAAATTTTGAATAACAATTACCTAGATAAGGTGTATTCCTTTAATCCAGAATGAAGAGGCATCATTGAAAAGGTTCCTATACAACCACGTAGTCTTTTATCATGGCCTATTTTCCATGTAACAAATACTGGGCTAAAAGGTAAGAAATAAACAATCCAGTTAACGAGTAATTAAAACTTATCAGTTGAAATACGATACAACCACTTAATGGATATCGATACTGTGGAACTGTCAAACTGTGCATGTATACATACTATTTTTAGGGGGTTGGAGAATTTTTGACTGCTTGATATGTTTTGTCATGACCTCAGGTTACAGTATGTCATACAATATTCTTTTTAGTGATTTGCCCAAAATTTTTTTCACAGCATTTGCCTTGCACAATATCTTTTTCTGTCAAACCCTGCTGGATATAGATTTTGTGATTTCCGTATCCCCCCCTATCATTTATATAACTGTCCGTCCCTTGATAGGTTTTACCAAAGATATCCAGCATCACTGTGGGGTTGGGGAGATCTCCTGTAATTTTTTTAAAGTCACTTTAAATTTACAAGAGAGTTTGGTTGGAAGCATATCTTGGATAATGAGTATGGTATCTCGGAAAGGCTTGAGTTGCCATTTCTGATTATAAGCCCATTGAAATTTTGTGTTGCTTATCATTCCTACATGATCTATATGAACTAATTGACCTTTATAAAATAAGAATCTAATAAACATCCTTCTCCTTTGACAAAACCTACTAACATGAGAATTAAATAAAGTTTATCTAAATAGGAAGTAAATGAATATTGTAAGTGTTTCTGTATTAGGAAAATGACTGAATTATGGCATTAAACATGCCAGATATTAGATTAAATGCCAGTAAGATATCTTCTAGCTAAGGCAGTGTTTTCAATAAGATTTTGAGTATGCGGTTGGGCAGACGTCTTTATTCGGTAATTAATGAAATTTTAGTCCCCTATATATTCATTATGTGTTCTTTTTCATGTCAAAAGTAGACAGCAGTTTATGCAGAAGCAGCCGGAGATAAATCGCCGGTAGCCGCCTTCTAGTGAAAACACTGCTAAGGACAAGAATTATGCTAAGTGGAGTAGCAGGCCTTAAAATATGAAACAAATAGCCTGCCAAACCACTAATCCATTTGGTAGTTTGTCTGAATTTCAACCCTGGCTATGCATTGGTCTGCTGTTTGGCTATTGTGGTGCTCAATTTTCAGCCCTGAAGAGATGTGATCATAATCTTTTTTTTTTTTCATTAAATATTTCATGTAATCATATTATGTCTAATAACACATCAATGTTAGATTTGAGAAACAATGAGATGTTAGTGGAAGGGGATTTTCGTTTAATTATTTTTTTTAAAGATATAATTTATTTCATTAAACACCTCATTATTGCATATATTGAGTTATAATCCCGACTCAGAGTGCACCAACCCTATGAGTAAAATTTCCAGTTTAGAAAGAAATAAAAATAATTCAATTAAACTGGACAAGAAAATAAATTAATGGGGTAAGCGAGGAAACCATCAATAATGCAGCAAACAGTTGTTCATCAAGTCACTTTAATTTCCATTTCCCTTGTTATTTATATCAAGATTATGCATAAAATGTACTTGAGTTCAAGAATGACAAAAAACAACTACTCAGGAACTTCTCAATTTAATGTCTACAGTAGATCTCAAAAACATACGAGTCACAATTTTATTTCTTATGAAAATTGTGTTTCTGTAAACACCCTTGATTTTTTTATCCATAATCTGGTGATCGCAAGTTTAAATTTACTCAGTGATCATAATAATTATTAGCTTAGCAACACTGATAATGACAATACAGTCAAGTCTAGAAGATTCTTGGTCTGCAAGGCTGATTTGACTGTTTTGGCTAAAGTCAAGGAGAAATTCAGAAAGGTATTATAAAAAATTCTTCATGAAAAGTCTAGAAGTGATTCTCATGCAGAATTTTAATCTCGTAATTCTCTTAAAGACAAATAAAGGCAAAACTAACACCTTTTTTTGCATAGAGGCTAAAAATAAAACTTGTTTGATTTTCATCAACTGTAAATGGCCTAAGTCAGGATAACTTTCCAA
>WUCR03011447.1:0-11299 GCA_009858155.3 Phymanthus crucifer
AAAACTAATATGCCAGAAGTGAACTTGACAGCTCTTTTGGATCACATCGACTTGTTTCTCAAGTAAGTTAACCCAGACATCTACTAATGAAGCAAGAACTTCTATTTCCCCTGTGGTTAAGTTAAAGCCTTTCATGTTAATATTTTTACCTTTTTTCGTTGCAGGTATTTAGTGAATAGGTCAACTGACCTTTTCCGAGATGATGTTTACCAGTCTTTCTTGTAGTTGTCAAGTCTGTAATTTAGTAGAGTGATATGGAAACTGGAGCATTTTGTAAGTTTGTAAATAAGCTCTATCTTGTCATGATAGTGTGCTGTTTCTTGGATTTAAATTGAAAAAATGTTGATAATCAAATCAAATAATATTGAGACATGGAAAAGAATAGAATAAAAGAGTTAAGACTGGCATATTACAGCTTTACAGAGTGAATTTCATTGAAAATAAAATGGCTTTCCTTTTTCTACTGTTCCAGAAATCTCATAGTGAACAGTGCAAAAGTTCCTTTTCTCATTATTCAGATAAATACTTCTGAGATCCACAAACTTATTTAATATTTAGATTAAATCTTGTTTAAAGTTTATGTTCACAAAACTCAACTTGATTGTTGAGATTGTAAGAAGGTTTTAAACTTTCAATGTGGATTGGCCAATGTAGATTGGCTAAATCTGAAAAAATGTCTGAAGCCATTCAGAAATCAGTATTATTATCTACCACTTGTATAAATTGCTAAAGTTTTCTCACTCATATTATTATAATAATTAAAATAAATTTTTTGAGTTTTCCCTGGACATTTTCCTGACTAGAAACTAAATTTCATTGACCACAATGTGCACGAAGATCAAGAAAAATACATTCATGGGGTCATTTGACCACAGGAGTTCAAACCAAACCAAACATCCTGAATTTGAAATGATTTTGAAGTCAGATAAATTATTCCTTGCTGTTTTCAAGATTCCTGATCTTGAAGGTTTTCTCACTTTCCCGACTTGTTGAAGTGAATGAGACCCCTCGCATTGCAGGAGCAGCTCAATCCAACTCTCAAGAGAGCAAACTTCTTGTTTTGTCCCCCAGATTGAGCTACCTACTCTGCCATCAAGTGCAAAAAGAGATATTTAATTAGAATTTAATTACAAGACCTCTATTTTAGTAGCATCTAAAGCAAAAGTTACTTTCTAACACCACAAGATTACAGAAAGATAGCAATAACACTTCTGATTGGTTAAGAAATATCCTTAGGTGACCACAGTCTTTGATTTACACTTTAAACTATGTTTAGTTAAAAATATATTTACAGTAATACATTGTGTAATAATGTACATATTATATTCAAAGGGGTAAGGAGTGTCTCAAGCTTTTTTCTTCTTTTTTCTGACAGCAGAACCCACATTTCATCTGTCTCTTCTATTTGTTTCATATTTTATTCTTTCAAACATTCAAATTGATGGTTTCTTAATCATTTACGAGTTCCAATTAAGGACTAATATCTGAAACATCAATTTCATCAACCGCAGAGCATACTGTGTTCCAAATTAGTATTTCTATCAATGGTTTCTTATAATCGAGCAAGCTTTATCAAGAAACATAATATATGCAACATCTTGATCTGATATTCTAATCACATCCTGTAGAATACATAAGACATACATTTTAAACAACTTAGGGTGGGTTGCATTGTCAGAAAGTGCTTGATACCCCTTCACAATCTGTCAATAATCATAAAAAAGTCAAATTTATTCTTGACCTCTTATAAGCTAAAAGGCAATAACACTATGTGAAACTGCTACAATGTTATATGTACTAGTAACTTAATACTAATCCATAGCAGTAATAATATTGCATTGTCTAGAATTTAGATTACATCTAGACCAGATATTATGAGTATTTTGCTCTGGCTTCAACAAAGTTTTTCTTAGCAAAGCATTCTTCGTGGTATATTTTGTTATTGTCTTCAACCCATCGACCAGTGAATCCTTCTTCTTGGTTGGGTGCAATGACATCACAGCAGCTGCTACATCGGGGACCAGCAAATTGACTATAGCATTCTTCGTGATATTTCTTGTTATCATATATTCCCCATTCTCCTGACAAGCCCTTTGTTGGATTCGCTATTAATGCAAAACAGCAGTGCTCACATTTTGGACCCTTGCTCTTCATGTAGCATTCAGAATGATATGCCTGTTAGACCAGAAAAACAATGACATTAAAATACCAATAAATATAGATTGACCATAGTGACAAAGAATAGGAATGGAAATAGGATAGGATAGAAAAGAAAATAGTATGGAATAAACTGTAAAAGAGAATAATGAATTTTGATTATAGAGTCAAGGGAAAGTGAATGGGATCAATTGATTCTCAAAACCAGGTGGCCTTTGCAATTATGCATACCCTGATAAAAGTAGAATTTTTTGTAAATTATTATTCGAAGAGCTTAAAAAATCTAGCTAAAACATATCAACTAAAGCAATCCTCTTCCAACTTGAATCACATGTACTATACTATAGAGCCCATACAGTACACAGTTTATGTCATAACCTATTTTTAGATTCATACTAGTAACGTTATTTTTCAACCAAAGTCGTACTTCCTGTCTAACTTGAGAAAATACTACACTCGAAAGATCTATTCGAAATAGCATCCATTTATCGAAATAACAGAATGTTAATCTAAACCTAGAGGACCAGATTCAAACGTTTCTGATTAATATTTTAATATATAATTTATGACAAGTCGAGCGTGCACAACTCCTTTCAAGTAAAAGTCATGTATTCTGAAGGTGTTGGTAATATTTTTAGCCTAAATTACTAGAATGTGAAAGTTTATTTATGTCAAAATAGCAGAATGATGATTCAGTGTTGTTCAGTGATAGTTTTTCGGTGATATTCACGTACCTTGGTGCCTTGCCAAATCATTTTCCCCGAGAATCCCTCCTCGGGATCTGGTTTGATAGGATCAAAACAAGACGAACATCTTTCTTCTGTATCAGCTGGGAACTCCAAATCCAGGTTCTTTAACAACGCTTCCTTTTCTTGGCTTACATAAAGAGGTGGATTAGATGTTGGAGAAGAAGGAGAACACTCGCTATACGGTGGTGGTGGTTCGTTAGGGGGAACATAGCTGGTTCCTGCAGGACTTTTGCCGTACATTTTACACAATTTTTCCCGAGCACTGTCGACATTGTTGGCGCATTCGGATAAAATCTTGTCTGCCTGTTCCCTTGGGAAGCCATAATTCGATACTAGGTCGTTTAGGGCGCTTTCTCTTGCTTTCAAATCTGCTTCGCTCTGTTTCTTCCCTGACGCCATTTTAAATTTCCACATTGCGAGGTAATTCCTGTTTGATCCCGCGTTTGATCCCGCGGATCCATCCCGCTACTTTCCCGCTACTTAAATAATTATCTTGTACCACAGGGAACCCGCCTAAATAATTTACCAAACTACTATTGCTTATATTTAAATGCTATTTCAAATATTGAACTCAAAAATGAAAGAAAGTCGTATTTTCTCCTTCCCAATTTGTTCTAATTCGATGGCAGTTAAATTTTTTCTCTAAATAACTCGTATGTCATGCTTGTGTCATTATTATCCTGACGGGGTCCCTGTGGTACTATAAATACTAGACCTCCAAACAAACTACTTGTAGTATTGGCTGCTTCACTGGCTCACAGTCATGAGTATTCTTCCTTCTCTTGGCTTTATAGGAGCCGGTAAAGCAGCTCAAGTCATGGCCAAAGGATTCTTATCGGCCGGAGTCGTCAAAGCTAGTGAAATTATTGCCAGCGCACCGCATGAAAACGGCCTTGAAGAATTCCGCAAACTTGGCTGCCATACTACCTCAGACAACAAAAAAGTCCTTAAGGATAGCACGAATATCATTCTCGCTGTGAAAGCCAAAGTATTTCCTGCACTTTTCAACGAAATCTCTCCTTCAGTCACAAGAGATCACCTCGTTTCTTCGATCGCTGCCGGAGTAACTTTGGATTATATGCAAAAGTCTTTACCTGGGAGAACTCGATTGGCAAGGATGATGTTGAATACCCCCATTCAGTTTCGTGAAGGAGTCACTGCCGTAACCTTTGGGAAATTTGCCCGAGAAGAAGACGTCTCGCTTATTCACCAGCTAATGTCATCTGTTGGGTATTGTCTCGAAGTAGAAGAAGATCATATGGATGTAATGACGGCTCTAATGGGAGGTGGACCGGCTTATTTTTACCTCGCCATCGAAGCTCTAGCAGACGGTGGTGTTCTAGCCGGACTAAATAGAGCTCAGGCTATGAAACTCGCTGCTAAAACTGCAGCAGGAGCAGCTAAAATGGTCTTAGAGAGTGGACAACACCCTGGGGAACTTAAAGACGATGTATGTTCGGCTGGAGGTTCCACTATAGTTGGTATTGAAGTTTTGGAAGAGCGGGGTTTCAGAAGTGCTCTAATTAAAGCAGTCAATGCTGCCAGTGACAGAGCAAAAAGTATTGGACGTACAGCAATCAAAGGATATCTTCCAAAATAAAATAGAAATTTTATTTATAAAAGATGATATATATTGCTGTCTTCCAAGATATTATGAAAAAATAACTTATATTTTTCTTAGTATTTGATATAAGTGCTGAAAATGGCCAAGGACTGTAACTACACGTGGATAACAGGTTTAGCGCCACGTGGCGTTTCGTTGTTTTGGTTTTCACGTTACTGATACCCGCCAAAATTCAGTTTAACTTATATCCTTTAGTTTTCTGTCAAAATCGTGCTTTTTTAATTCTAAAACTAATTCTTTAAAAAAGTATGCTATTTCATCATCCTTCATTAGTGTTTCGAGGAAATGGTAATTTATTCGAGAAAACCACAGGAAGCCCAAGCAGACACCTAAGACCGGTTTCATGTATGTGCCGTTGTACTAGTTTATCGTTAGATTGTTCGTGATTTCTAAGTGTGTTTTGTGTGTGAGTGTATTCTTATTGCTGTTCAAAGTTTCTGTTTTAATTTGTGCCAATCTCAGTGATGAGTTTGGCATATCCATCTAACTATGATTGCCCCCAGCACCCCCTCCCCGCCAATAGATGAAAATAAATCTAGAAGATAGCAATGAAAATGCTTTTATCTACACTAGCTTTCTACAGTAAAGGGTTTATTTAAATCTTGAAATATATTCTAGCTATCTACATCACTTATTCAAAAGACAGTTTTCCATCTGTAAACCCACTGTATACTATTACTGATAACATAAAATAAACTAGCAAAATTGAAATCATTTGACAAACAAGACAACACTGGGGTGATTTTCATTCATAAGTGAAAGCAGAATATATATAATATAACATATATTACTGCGGTTTTCCATTTTCTACGAACTCAGACATTCAATGGCTAGTGGATTTTTGCTGCCGTCAATAACAAAGATAAGAGGTACTGACTAATTAGCATTGATTGACGGCAGCAAAAAACCCATTTCACAAAAAGCTGTTGAAATGTCTGAGTTCGCAGAAAAGGGAAAACCGCAGTAATATACACATTTGCAAGCCCTACTTCCTTTGTCTTCTTTTGTTCTCCTTTGACTATTACGAATTAACTTCTAATTATTTCATGGGTTTATGAAACCACTCTAGACCCAACATAGTTGTGTCTATTTGACTATTATGCCTTCACTACTAAATATTACTTTACAGGTTTAGTGCCTACACTCTTCATTTTCTAAAATGCACAGTAGTCACAGGATGAAAAATACCTAAACAATTATAATATTAATTGAAAAATATACTAATACACTAGCTAATTTATTGCATGACTGCAGTTTTTTGGCCATGCCAATTTTCAGACAAATATTGTTACTGCGGTTTTCCCTTTTCTGTGAACTCGGACATTTCAACAGCTTGTTTTGAAATGGGTTTTTCGCTGCCATCAATCAATGCTAATTAGTCGGTACCTGGTATCTTTGTTATTGACGGCAGCAAAAATCCACTAGCCGTTGAACGTCTGAGTTCACAGAAAATGGAAAACTGCAGTAATATATGTAACAATTATTTTGAAAGTGAAATAATAACAAGGGTCTTCATATTGACTTTTGTATTTTGCCAATTTTTTTCAGGAATAAAATAATTATTGAGACCTAGAAAACAATGAATAAATATTCATACTTTACAATTTAAGAAAAATGTTGTATTGTTTTGTTTTACTGGCCTCTAAGCCTTCTTGCAACTACTTTTCCATGTATGTTGTGTTAAAATTGAGCATTATAAAACTTGAATTTGTATCATTCATTTACCAGTTTGAAATGTAAGTCCTATTGGATACTTAAACTTCGTTAGATTCAATATGATTACAGCATGACGCTCAAAAGTATGACCCCTTTAATGTATTTGCATACTTCTTTATATGGGATTTTGTACTTCAAACCAAATTATTTTGATGTTTTACTAAATATGGCACTGAAAGCTCGTAAAGCAATAAAAGCCTATGCATAGAAGTATACAAATACATTAAATGTGGTCACACTTTGAGCGTCATGCTGTAATGGCTTATCAAAATGACTATTTCTTAAATCAATCTTCTTGCTTGTTATCTCTATAAGTCAGTAGTTTCTGGGTTCCTTCATATGCCATGAATAATGCACCATTTGCAGGAAAGCACCTGATGATGGTTGGCCCCAAACCTTTGTAGAGTGCTCTAAAGCCTTTATCAAGTCAAATATAAAACAAATGTACATACATTTTAGACATAGAAGGAAAAAGTCGGACTATGGAGAGAAGGAAACGGGAGACTAATACAGTACTATATCTTCACTGAACTACATTACAGTACATTGCAGTAATATGTTATGGGGCAAGATCTGTGACTGTGAAGAGGTAAATGGTGAGGTAAACACCAGGCCTAGGGGAGCTGGGTGGGGCAAAATTCTTTTGAATCTCCAACCAACCTTATGCAATGAGCCATGTGCATGGAGTTCATTTATACTGCTCCATGCTAATTCATTCAGTGAGAATAGGGGAAACCAGGAGAAAAAACGCATTATCAATCAAATTACCTTCTGTCCTATATATATGCCGTAAAGTTTCCACAAAGCCAGGAGCTTTTTCTTTGCCTGAACTTAATATCTATTTTAAGGTAAAAAAAACAGACTTTCATCTTCAAAGATCACCACTGTGGGGATACAAAGTCAGGGACTAACAACTGTAGATTGGCAAGGAAAAGTTGGCTCACAGCTGTTTTGATATACTTGCAATCTTCTTCCTTTGGAGGCAAGGGAGGATCCATGGGGGGCAAAGGGGGACTGAAGCCCCACCCCCTCCATCCTGCTTTACCCCCTTTGCTCCCACAAAATGTTTGATGATTTTGAATCTTAGCTCCCCTTCTCCAACTGGTGTCATGCAAAATTTTGTCAAGCCCCTCCCTAGTTTTTTGGTTGAATCCGCCTGTGGGAGGTTTGGTACAAATGACACCCTCATGGCTTAAACCAAGCTATCTACTAATATGCACAATTTGAACTAACCTGAATTCTAGACTTGACAACATCAGCAGGAAAAACTGCAGTCCATAAACAAACTCCTGCAAATCCTCCAGCAAGAATCATTTTGAATGGATTGGTAACTGAGGATGAAAAATGAGAGGGAAATCAATCAAAACTGTAAAAAGCGATTATGTTTAAATTACTGCGGTTTTCCGTTTTCTGTGAACTCAGATGTTCAACGGCTAGTGGATTTTTGCTGCCATCAATAACAAAGATAAGAGGTACCAACTAATTAGCATTGATTGACAGCAGCGAAAAACCCATTTCATAACAAGCTGTTGAAATGTCTGAGTTCGCAGAAAAGGGAAAACCGCAATATACTTGCTTCTTAGAATTATTTGTTCCACCATCACTCACATATAACTTGACGAATACTACTGAGATAAGCAGCAAACCAAGGAAAATACCAGTTAAGGCTTACCCATGTCATCAACATCTCCACCTTCAGGGGTCATCATATAGCGACTAAATTCATAACCACCAAAGAAGAAAAAATAACCAGGAATTTCTCTAGCCCAGGTACTTGTCATTCCACGGAACAAACCAAGAAAGCCATCTTCTCTCACAATCTGCATTGTTACTTGGATAACACCGCTGAGAATATAATGGGTTTAGCATCACTTTTACAATATATTATTTGCCTATTCTGTGCAGGAGCATAGCAAGTGTAGTGACTGCCCCCCAAAGAGGAAATGGTATATGAACTTGCCATGATGTCATGCTAAACCACTGATTTTGTACTTTTGCAGCAAAGGAATATAGGACCACAGTTGGCACAACATGGTTTGATTGGCAGAAGCCACAAAAAAAAACAGAAGTTGTAGAAATATCAGTGGTTACAGAATATCAAAAACCTACAGGAGTTAGTGACAAATTATAACAGGGTGGTCCCAAGCACCTATACCCCAATCCCCACCCATATCCCTGATTCCCAATCCCTATACCATCACCACCCCTGGCCACCTGGATATACCCCTCCCTTTCCAACATCTCATTTTTCAGAAACAACTGTTGGAAGATGTCACTCAATCTATTAAGAAACATGTCTTTTCTTCAGCAGCATGTTACATAACCAGGGGCGGTGGAAGATGAGAATATTTGGGGGGGGGGCACTGGAATGTATTTTAATTTGTTGTAGTGACTGCTATTTAGTTTGACTGCAGACACATGCGAGTGTTGTTTAGGATTAATGTAAACCAATATTTTGTGAGGGGGCCAGGACCCCCCAAAAAATTAGTGGGAAGGGGGGGCGGTGCCCCCCCGGTTCTGCCACCCCTGATAACTCGGGGAGGAACGCATGCTTCTAATCAACATAACTGTTTCAAATGAATGGATACCTTTTTGGACCTATTTTCCCCGCCATCATGTTCATTTGGTGTTGACCCTGAAGGCGACACTTAACCAGTTCAGTGGGACAAAGAGCAAACGACGTAAAAAACGCAGCTCCACTCCCAGCACATGCTCTATGAAAAACAGTCAAATCCTTCTCAGTCTTAGCGCCGGTTAGTTTTCGAACAGCCATCACACACTGGCCATAAAAGAGAAAGAGGAAAGAGTTCTCGGCAATGTTCGCTGCTAACGAAGGCACTGTTCCAGCATAAAGTCCTTTGACATGCTCCTGCTTGAATGTCTTTACTCCACAGTCCAAAGCGTTCTTGAATAGATGAGGAAACGTCTGCATTTTGACTTTGATAGTGTCGAAGGGCTGGCCGGCTAGGACACATGCGGTTCCTCCCATCGCACCGGCTGTAAAATCCTTGATCATGCGTTTTACTCTACTCAAATCCATTGTAACTGCAGAGGCGTCTGTCATTATAGCTTTTGAATCGTGTGATCGCGTGAGTAATTAATTTAAGCTTATAACCAAAATATTTGTACAACTCTTTGAACGTAGTACGTGAATTAATCAACACGTCATGTGTTTTCAGTTCGAAATGGACTATGAATAAAGATCAGCACCTGATCTTTGAAATAAAAGAATAGGACAAAGAAAAAAAGGAAATCAATATCTTTCCTGTGATTCAATTCCCAGTAACGACCTTTTGAACTCTTTTTTATCGCAGAAATCAGGTATTCGAACTACGACGACAACGAACGACACAAATTTCGCCGCGTTCTACCTAGGGGACCTCTCCTGATACAGGAACCCCAATCCTAACACTTAAAATGAAAATATTTTGTCTCAAACAATTAGGATTTGCCCACATTTGAAACCATAAGAATGTACCTATCCTTGATTTCAATTTGTGCGGTACACATATTTTAAGAATGTCTAGTAGTTCGTGAAGAATTAAAAGTAATGACTTTGAAAACTCATGGGGTTCCTGTGTCCTTCCTCACAAAGAATTCAAGATGGCGGCGAACGGTCCACAACTTGCGCGACAATATGTGATGGATAAAAAGAGGTATAAAACTCATGAATACAAGCGAATTTCCTCCCAAAAACTAAGGCTTAGGTTATCTTTCTTAAGATATGCTAAGATTGCTTGTGATTACTGAGTAAATCATGCTTTTTCAAAGGAAACAAGATGCCAGTCAGCAGAAATGTCAGAAGTGTTTACAGATGGGTCACTGGACTTATGAATGCACCAACAAACGAAAATACGTTCACAGGCAATCCAGAACAACAGTAATGAATAAGAAAAGAAAAGCTTTGATGTCTGCTATAGAGGGTGGCAATAATGCAGTAAGGTAATCAAAAAAGTGTATAAACTTAATCACACAAAAAATATCAAATTTTGACAAATCATAATAGATTACAAAAGGTTATGTAAAATCAGTGGACTCGGGTTCACCTCTTTCCCTCATGTTAGTGTTATTTATATTATGTATTCTAAACACTAATATGAGTATTTCTTTCAATCTCATTTCAGTACTGGGATTGAAAAGAAGAAAGAAATGAAGAAGGAAAAAAGGTTTGTAATAATGCTCATTCAATTCCAAAGAACTTCTATTGAACCAACCATCTTAATACCAGTGATTTTCATTTTGGTAGCAAAAAAGATGAAGGAGAAAGTGACTCGGATGACGACAAATCTGACAAATCATCAGAAGACAGCAGCAGTGAGGACAGCAGTTCAAACAGTGACAGTGAAAGCAGCTCTTCTGATAGTGAAAGTTCGAGCAGTTCTAGTGAAAGTGACAGTAGTGAAACATCAACATCATCTTCATCATCTAGTTCTGATTCTGATCATGTTAAATCAAGATATAGAAAAAGAAGAAGAAAGAAGCCTAGGAGAAAGTAAAAGGTTGATTATTAATCTTGAATTTGGAGCTAGTTTTTACTGGGGGCTTCTACGATGCTACTGTATAACCATGACTGACTGCTGTGACCAACATACATGTAGTAATGAATTCATATTTCTGGATTTATGGACCGCTTATATTTAAAACAAAGATGACATCTAAAGTGTAAGGATATTGAAGGGTGTTAATCTAAAATACTCTTCAATTAATGCAATCAGAAGAACTAAATTTTGCTCTAGTATCTAAAGATGCCCCTGCCTGATAAGATAGTGAGTATGAAGGCATACTACGGATGTCACCGAACTGGTTTGTCACACTCTAAAAACATACCACGGCCCCACAAACAAACATCAACATTTTTGTCTGCATTCCTTTCTCCACGCTTCGGCATCCTTTTGCTACTATTCTTCTCCGCCAATTAGCAAAAGGATGTTGACGCGTGGAGAAAGGAATGCAGACAAAAATGTTGATGTTTGTTTGTGACATCCGTAGTAATCCATTTTATTTTTAGTGTCTGCATTCATTCATTCTTTCCCATTACTGCTGTTTTCCATTT
>WUCR03011601.1:681-11296 GCA_009858155.3 Phymanthus crucifer
CGCCTCATTCTGTGCCTGATATGGCTCTGGAGCAGGGGCTGGGGCTGGGGCTGAGTACGGAGTATTATCATACTGCTGCTGTCCTTGAGCTGACGTTGTTGAAGAGGCTGAATACGACGCCTCATTCTGTGCCTGATATGGCTCTGGAGCAGGAGCAGGAGCAGGGACTGAAGAAGCTGTATTATCGTACTGCTGTTGTCCCTGAGTTGTCTCAGAGTCTGAAGCTGACGAACCCTCAGCCTGTGCCTGATACGGTGCTGGAGCAGGAGCAGAAGTTGCTGTATTATCATACTGTTGCTGTGACGGGGCAGCTGCTGAGGATGCAGGTGTGCCATAGCTTTGATCCTTCGAAGAAGCAAACGACTGCGCATAATTTGCAGTTGCCTGTTGCCCACTAGTTCCAGCATTGTAGGATGAAGACGAATAAGAACTCGTGTTAGCTTGCTGCAAGGTCGAGTCTTCTGCAGCATTAGAATATGAAGGATACTCCGCATTAGAAGATGAATATTGTTTGTACGAGTCAACCTGAGATGACTGTGATTGACTTGCTTGTGTGGTTCCAGCTCCAGTAGTTGCATTATCATCGTGAAGTGATATTGAAATACGATATGCATTGTTTTCATCGCCACCAGCATTAGTGTTGCCACCGTAGCTTTGCTGAGTAGTCTGTTCATTCCCCTGAGTATAATTCTGCTGCTGATTATAATTCACCGTATTTCCCTGTTGAGTAGTAGTCGTCGTGGGGGAATTGCTAGTTGCTTTTGTTCCATACTGATCATCACTGTATTCACCAGTCACTGTGCCATACCCTTGAGATGTCGAGTTATAAGACCCTACCGAAGAAGGTGCATCTGAATAATCTGTCTGACCTTGATTGGTCTGCTGCTGATCCTGGAGTTGTTGGGCATCGTTCGATTGCTGAGGATATCCACTATACCCTGTACTGGTAGAATTATTGTAAGAGATCTCCTGCCTTGTATTACCTTGAGTATTATACCCGTATTGATTACTTCCATACTGTGCGTTACTAGAACTATATTGTTTGACACCAGCATTGCTTCCATATTGATTATAACCACGGTTATTAGATGGATACTGGTTATTGGAACCGTAGTATGACAAAGGATTTGGTTGATTTGAGCCATACGAGTTTAAATAGTCATTCGGGTAGGATCTTTGGTTTCTTGTTTTCGCGATGTCACTTTCTGGAATACTTGAGTACTTTACTGGATCCACGTCGATAGAGAAAACACGAGAATCTATAACAAATAAATAATAATGACAATGGGAAAATCATGACAGCACATTGTAGAGACCGTGTATTTCACGTATAACTTTTTACCCACAAGTCATTTGCTTAAGCATTACTTTTTTCACGTTTGCGCAATAGAAGTTTTGCACAAGTCACATGTTGGCAGCCATGTTGCATGGCAGGAACAATACAATCGTTTTACATGAGAAAGACTGTCATTCCCTAGAGTATCATTTCTTTGTCCAACGATTGTGCATGAGGAGACACATGAATATGGATATACCTTAAACAAAGAATCATATTCTCTAGGGAATGACACGAGGTCTGAAATGGGAAAACACTGTCACGCAGCGGATTAGGTCTATTCCGGAGAGCAAAGAGCTTTTATTGTCCTGGCATGTGTCCACAGGCAGCCCAAGCTGTACTTTGAGCCCCTTGCAAAACCTCTATATTCTGTGAGAATTAATTGGAAAAGTACGTATCTTGAACACAATCACACACGCAGCCCGTGTGTTGCAGCTTTTCTCAAAATTTCTTTTGCATTCTGCCATGTAGACAGCATGTTCGCTTATGTAGTTTTGCGTAATAACCTTCATATATATGTACCCAAATCATATATAATACGTTTTAATGAATGTTTGATGTCATGCTACCTTCTGTGTTATATTGCTTTGGTTCGTCAAACATAACCACATTATCTCGCTTGTCGTGTTTCTTGGCTCTTGTCTTCGGTCGTAGTCGGGGAGGCTCGTATCCTGTGCAACAGAAAACCAATAAAGACCGTTATCTTCAATAGATCAATAGACAAATAATAGATCAATAGGTTTGATCAAGGTTTTGTTCCGCCGCCAACATTCTTCTTTTAATCTTAATAGCTACTTGTACATCTTACTGTGATACCTCTTTATAAAGAATTTTTCATCTAACTAAAAAGAAGTTTTTCCATGAGATAGGACTGAATGTTTCGCTTGTCAAAAGCAAGCAACTGTTTCAACATGGACACCTACCAGTTTTGTAGACGGAGTTGGCCCATTCTCCACCGCACTGAGTATCATTCGCATGTTTACAATCACTGTCGCATCTTCCAATAGGAAGCTGACCAAACCTGCCATGCAGGTCCCCACAGAAGCATAAGTAGGCGAACTGGATCCCGGCAAACCTGAATTTCATGTCTTTACAGGTTTTGACACAATCCCTAACACTGCCACTATGCTCATGAACCCTTTGCGGGAGATCGCGCGGGTCACTGTCTTTAAAGCATCCGACAAATTGAAGTGGCTCTGAGAAAGATAATCATCAACAATAGATAAATACCACGTGGTTTTGCTCCTGTAATCTAATTGGATGCTTACCTTCTTTTGGAGGTTTCTCTATTTTGGCTTCTTTCTCTTTCTTTTTGGCGTAATTATGAGGAATGAAGACCACGAGACAGAAGATTATCGGTAGGAGTGTCTTCATGGTCTTGCAAATGGCAACCTCCTATAGAGGTCTGGATGTCACCTGAAAAGCAACACGCAATCAATGACTGGTTTTCGTTTGTGTGGTGAACTAAAATGAGAACCGAGAGTTGATAAACACTACTATAAGGAAAGGGAAATAACAATTACCGCAGATAATCTGTAGTTAAGCATTGGGATGAACTAACGCTGGAAAAATCGTGTCCTCTCCAGATCATGGAATTTCAACTTCCAACAAATTTCCATGATTACATACCGTGGAAGTGTCCATAGGGTTGGAAGTTGACTTCCAACAAATTTCCATACCATGGAAGTGTCCAAAAGGTTGGAATTTGACTTCCAACAAATTTCCATACCATGGAAGTGTCCAAAAGGTTGGAAGTTGACTTCCAACAAAGTTGATCCATACCATGGAAGTGTCCAAAAGATTGGAAGTATCATGGGAATTTGTTGGAAGTCCCAATGATATCCATGATCTTGTCCTTCTAAACGTTTTCTTTCGCTCCCCTTTTCAAGTCTTTTGTCCCACTTTGGTTGTGATTTATTTTTCTGTGAGCATCGAATGCATAACTGACTTTGCAAAGCAGTGCACTACTTCTGTCAAGATGTTGCTTCAGTCAAATGTAATAGATATTCCTTTTGTTTTGGAATCATCCAAGTGAGGCATTTGGGTCAATACAATGCTTATCTCATTTACATCTGTAATATCTGCCATTATGACATGACACTTTGATTGTCAATTATTTTTGAAAATATTTAAAGGCATTACCATTTTAGTTCGTATTTTGAAAACCGAGCAAAACTTTTTGCATAATGACCGTCTTTCTACGCCTCCTTTATACTGCAAACTGAAGAATCACTTCTTGTGATTCTTTGATACTTCTAACTGAGTCTTTGAATTGCCTTTATTGATGCGTTACTTCATGGAGTTCAGTGTTTATAAACAATTATAACGGGCCATGATTTTTACATAATATATGTCTTCAATTTAAAAATAATATCCATATAAAGAGAAAATAAATAGAACGCATGAGGGGACGACGATATCTGTGCAATAGGCTTATACGACCCTGAAAAATGAAGTTCCTCAAAAGAGGCTTACTACAGCGTCTTGGGACGCCGGGCTAAGATCAAACAAAGATCAAGTTCTTGAAAAAAAAACCATAATTCCAAACCTGCTCGATGTCAAATATTTATCACCCACATTTCGGGCAAGACAAAGGTTTATGAGCGATTGCACGGTTACAACCTGTTCAAATAGAAAGCCTTCCAACTGACACAGTAGACTAGTGTATTGAAGTCATTTGACTTGACTTGAATGGAAAGAATAGAAATTTTGACCTTTATTTCTTCTATGTCGGGTGGTGGCGAATTTTGTTTGGTGCCAGTTGAACTCACCTGCTAAAACTACATTGGTCATTTGAGTAAAGACCCCAAAAGATCATCTCAGAAAAACAAGATATATTATACGACTAGTTTTCAACGTATCGCTTCTTTTAGATACATAGATACAAATAAACTTCTTTACTCGGAAGCAAAATTATTATGAGTGCTGAAATGGAAAAAATAACAGAATTCCACAAAATTCTAAATTAATTTTTCGTTTAAAATATTTGATTTTCATTGCTTCCTTATAGATATAATTCTTCCCAATTAAATCTCAACAAGTCATAAAATACTCTAGTAGTTATATCGATCACTATTTTGAAAACTGAATGTGCTGTCTGTTATGTAAGTACATAAAGCTAATACTTTGTAAGTTACGTTAATTCGTGTACTATACTAAGCTCAGAATTGAAGTATAAACTCGCGCAGTTTAGTGTATTTATCGAGACATTATCAATAGTATATTGGAAAACAAATCCATCTCTTCCTCACATAGAAAAGGAATACCAACAAATATGAATCAAATATACTAAAAAACACGTACTCCTGCTAACTAAAGTTTGTCATGATCTCTTAGAATCGGCTAATTTTTTTTTTGTTTTTTGTTTTGTTAAGATGGTAAAGTTCTTATCCATCATTTTCTTGTCTACACTTTCTACCTTTAAAACTAGGGAAAAACGTATCTATGAAAATTTACCGATGGTTATAGTAACGTTATGAGAAAGAGAAGAACTCACACGTAATACTCTGACAGTAATATTTCTTAAACTAAGTCGAGAGCTTTCTCGGATAAGGTAAAACCAAAACAGAAATATGAAAGGAGAAAAAAGGTATCAAAGTATATAAAGATCTACTGTACTAACATATGAACAACGATCAAGCCGCCCAGATTAATTTATATCAATATATTACTACAAGTAAACAAGACAAATCATAGTCAAACTAAAAGATATCGAAAGGACTTTTCTTCATAGTATTGGAAAGTGAAATTCTTTCTGAATTTTTGAGTTCCAAATAACGAAAGTCGTTTTTTGATTATGTGTATATGTTTGTTGGGAAAAATTTCGAGTTTTTGAATTTATTGACGTATGTGGCACTGGAAGACTTGGTCTTGAGAGCCGCTGTTTTTGGTAACGTGGCTAGTTAACTCGTTTACTTTCTTCACTCTTATTTTCTTGGTTAAAATATGCTATCAATGCTTTAAGAAATATTCATCTGTTTCATAACTCGATTAGTTCATTTCCATCCTTCATTACGATTTTTAACAGCGACTTTCAATAAAAAAAGGGCTTTTTTGAAATTATTTTCAAAGTGTTTTATAACCTACCTTGAACGTCCTTAAATTCCTTGAATTTTTTAACCCAATATTTTGTATTGTGTCCAATGCAATTTTTCCAATTATGTCATTAGCGAGCTCGAAGAATTTCCTCCAAATTGTCGATGACTGTTCTCTTGGTCAAATCTCCTAACAAAAGATCGTCTTATACAATATTAATTGAGTTCAGAAACGAAGATTCTGTCGTTGAATTTTACTGGAATATGAAAGATTAATTAGAGAGCCGCTGAAAAATTTGGGACCATCATAAGAGAACCTGTTCCCACCAAACGGCTGGTTGATGGACAAGAACACTACCATGATCAAAACAAACACCAAGAGACCAATGAAAACTATGTCTTTTTAAAACAATCAAGGTCGATGAAAATTGATTCGAAATTTGGCGGTTTGTTTTCTTGAATTTGTATGTCACAACTTCCATATTTCCGAGGTGATTCCTCACGATATATGAGTGCTGCCCATCGGCTATGGCGTGTTTGACGAATACTGTTCAATGCTATACAACTGTAACTGCAATTTGTCTGTAACTTGATACAAGGATTGGAAATTTATCTAAAAACTAAAACACTGAACAACTTGGCGTTCCTAAGCTTCTGAGATAAATAGAAGCTAGCGGTTTATATTTGTTCAGGATTATTGAATATTTTGTTACTAATAGAACTCGTTAGCTAGTTTTTGTAGTTTTTTAGTTCGTCACCAGTTGTAAAAATAAATTGAATTAGTTCCGCATTTAAGAAGATGATATGCTTGCTGAAAATCTTTTTGCTTTGGCATAACGAATTGTGGGTCTACCATGTGTGTGTGTTTTAGTTCTACAGTAGTAAAAAAGGGTGAGAGGAAGTAAGGGGGAGAAGAAAAAGGCAACGCCTATCCCCTAGTTCATCTCTCCCTTCCCATCACTCCTGGCGGTCTTCGTTCAAGAGGGTTTGGGAACGAGGATTTGCTATTCAACTTCTTCAACAAGTTGTCCAAAGTCTCGACTCCAAATTATCGCCAACTAAATTCCTTATTAAGGAAACCGCATCTATTATCTCGTTATAGGAATAACCACCTTGAAATCAGAGCTCAATAATTCCGGACTTGAATGAAAAAGATTCAAGCAAATGAGGCGAAAAAACCGCAGAGAAATGTAGAAAATTTGGTTTAAGAAAAGAAACGTTTGCTCACTCAAGTGGATCCTACGTTTAACTGAGATCGCCTCATTCTTACTCGGCGTCAAAAAACTGTGCCTTCAAAGAACTGAGGCAGGACCAAACTCACTGGAAAAAGCGTTCATCTTTAATGAGATGGTCATAATGCAAATCTAGGGAGCTGGAAGCTAGTCACGTGGCCGAAATTACTTGGTCTTCTACTATCAAGGAGGGTAAGTACCTTTAGTTAGTCTTTCATTTTTTTATATTATTTTGACTAATTTTGAACTGCAATGCAAACTGGTCGACTCGACTTCCTTCTACATGGGCTTTTAAAAATAGGGGGCGGCGGAGCACACTTGAAAGGGGGGGGGGGACTAGGGTGTAAAAGTAGAGGGAGGGGGAGTAGAGGGGAGCTCCAGCCCCCCAGCGACCCCGTCTGCGCCGGCCCTGAAAGTACGTTCGAAACTTGAGATGATTGAACAATTAAAGCAATATTGAAGAAATTTGTTTTGAGGTCAATGGAGAGTGGTTTTGTCAGTGTCGTCGTTCTGTCAAACCGGTTTGAACCTGTTTTCCGCCAGTTCAGTTAAACACCAGCAAAACATTTGTGTGCGGGACATTTAAAAAATCTTTATTCGGATAGATTTTTTTTTTTTGAATTATTGTTGTTACATCATTTTGATGTGTCTGTGATATATGCTTCATTACTATCTGGCTATGATCACTTCAAAAAACCAAGGTTTTCAAATCGAGCTTCATCGAAACCATTGGCTTAGATCGTACACAAAAAAAGATGTAGCATTTTCTTTTGTATTCTTCACATTTTGAGGTTTCTTTATTTTGTTTTCTCTTTCATTTCTTATCTAATATATTTTTTCGTTTCTGTATATTTTTCTTACTATCTTCATTGAATATTCATTTGTCCATATCTATTTCTATATGCTTTGTTTTGTTGTTGTTCTATTATTCGATTACAATTTCTTTTGTTATTATAATCATCAATTTTTTCTTTCTCTCTTTCTTCTTTTCTTTGTTTCGTTTCTCCTCCCTTTCTCTTTTTCTTCCTTTCTTTTTTTACATTTAATTTTTTGTTTCTTTTTTGTTTCTTTGGTTCTTCCCTTTGGTTCTTTCTGGTGTGACGCATGACTGTTATGCTCCCCATATCTCTTGAGGTTTTTAGACTTCCACTTCTTCAAACTGGTAAAATTTCATGATTGAGCAAATTCTTTGCCGATAAATCATCTTTTTTCTAGTACGATAATAAACATTGCAAAAAATAGGCATGACATTGTGAACATATTCTTAAAACAACCATATTCATTTTTTGAATCAAGTCTATAAAAAGATTTTAGATTTTACTTTTAGATTCAAGCGGTTTTCTTGTTTTCCGGTTCAATAGTGTAGAGAAGAAAAATTGCTTCGAAATGAATTTTGCACCATACTTTGGGGATTTATAATTTATATTGCTATGCGAGCAAAACTAGTGCGCATATTCAACTTTTCAAGCCGATTTTTTGAAATCGAAAGTAGACTTACAAAAGGGAAATCCCCTTCCAATACGAGGGGAAAGATGATCAAAACGAGCTGATTTTCTGCCTCACAAGAAAAAGCCAACGATGAAACGTATTTAGTAAAATTGCTCAACTCATGGTAGGCTTCACCACCATATTAAACGTGACAGAGGAACTTTTGGTGTCAAGTGTTGTTCGATGGGCTAATACCAGCCGATTGCGTGACCTAGTAAAACATACCTACGATGAATACTAATTAGGGAAATTTCCCTTTGGAATACAATACATTAAAAGGATATCCCTTAATATACGAAACATCTTTCATTTTAGGGCAAATCCTTCTTATTTACCATCGCTGAAAAATCCTTTGCGTGACAAGAATAATATGAATATTAATTAG
Organism: Phymanthus crucifer; assembly: GCA_009858155.3. Lineage (NCBI taxonomy): Eukaryota > Metazoa > Cnidaria > Anthozoa > Actiniaria > Phymanthidae > Phymanthus > Phymanthus crucifer. The sequence goes on from WUCR03011601.1 coordinate 9,157, forward strand.
GGAAAATTCCCTTTTGAGACTTAGACATGTCGTGGCTTAGAATTTATTGGGAAAAAATCGATAAAGAATAGGAAAAAAATGATCAAAGCAGCAAGGTATTATTTTACCAGAAATGTTTGTCTAGTGAGGTTTTTCTGAGAGAGATTTCTAGCTAAAAATCAGCCCTAGATTTTGGTAAATTTTGACTGCGTGACATACGAAATGAATATCAATTAGGGAAATTTCCCTTCATCGGTAAAACAAACATTCGAGAATGAAAAACTCTACGCAGAACGAAAGTTCTGAATTTTATCAATTTTATACGTGCTATACACATCAAATCATACCACAATTCCTCAGTTAATTTTATTTTTTTCGAATTTGATTAAAGAATGAAAGACATTTGACTTGATTCTTTACTTTTTTTACGAACAAAAAGAAGATTTATAGTATTGCGTTGGTATCGGCCCGTAACGTCGGCTCCCAAGGCCAAAACGAAGACTTTAAAAGGGGAATCCCCTAAAGAAAAGGGGGAACCCCCATTTTTACTGCAATTTGATTGGATGAGAAGGGTAGAAACAATCAGACTTAGTAGTTTTTTGAACAGTTGGCATGTGCTTGCGATCAACTTACAGTCGTTCAGTGCCTTAGTAAGACAAAAACGATGGATCTTAGTCTTACAGACCTCGAGAAATTCTGTGAAATTCCAAGTATAAGCCTGATACCAAAGGAAAACACAAATCCAAATGGACTCGCTTTCAATGATGAGTGGTTCAATCAAACTGCCACTTATGATATTTTCGAAGAGATGGAGGAAACACATACGCTTAACCAGATGGGAGCTTATGAAACTACGTCTACCACAAGTACATCACCAAACAGTCCTGCCATCATAGATGATAATTTCAATTCTCCAGAAATCACAGACGAGGAGTTAAGGAACCTCCCCGTAAAACAACTCAACAAAAAGCTCCGCGATCTTCCAAAATACGAGGCTCTCAAGTTGAGAAAGCGACGGCGAAGCCTTAAAAATCGAGGATATGCTTTGAACTGTCGCAACAAACGCCTGAACGAGAATGTAGAACTCTACCAAAAAAATGAAGAACTTCTCAAAGAAGTTGCAAAAATGAAAGACGAACTTGCTAAGGCCAAGAAGGAAAGAGATATGTTTAAGCATAAATACGAACGAATCAACAATGTATTCAGCACCTTGTGTACCACGTCGGCCATGACACCGCACTCTGGGAAAGTCAGCAGTACTGCGTCAGCCAAACGCTAAGCCGAGCAATGCACAGCAACGAATAAGAGAACACAAATATTTTATTTACTAAATTCACATCGCATAATATCTATCGAATACATCGTCGAATTTATTTAAGATTTATATCAACGCAAGGAATGATGACCCATCAGGATACATAGGAACAAAGACTGCGTGACAAAATGATTGAATATGAATTTACATGTTAGTTTGACGCACCGAGCAAGGGAGAAGGAGGCAAAGATGCCCCTTCCCCCTCCTAGTTTTTCGCTCATTTGGCCAAGAATAATATAAAAATGAATTTACTTATCTGCTTGTAGTTATAACACCGCCCGCCCTTGTAAATGGACTCGGTTTATTGTATGAACTGTTTGGCAGGCTTTGCCTGTTTACGAAGATACAAGTAAGTTTTACAGCTTGTTCGTCATTCCTATCCGCTGAGCAAGAGCTCTACTCCGCATTTCTTTTCGTTTCTTTTTTCTGTTCTCTTTATTACTTCATTTTGTACTTTTTTCGTTTTTCTAGTTTTTTCCCCCATTTTCTCCATTTGTCATATCCATAGTTTTCTCTCCTTTATTTTTTCCTTTTCTTTATTTTCTTATCTCTAGTTTTCTTTTCTTTTCCTTTCCTTTATTTTTAGTTTATTTTCCTTTCGCTTTATACGGAGCGCGCGAATGACTCAGAATATTTACGCTTAAACCAATTTTCTGCTAAACTCGTAAATGTAGGATAAGCTATTCTATTCTCTAAGATAAAGTTGGAAGTAAATTTACACAGCTCTTCGTTGTCAATAAAAGAAATTTATTAATTTCTTTCACCTTGTAAATATTATATATATGACCTTGTATAGAGAAAGCATTGTAAATAATTTCCATTCAAAGGGAAAGAATTCATTAAACA
>WUCR03011628.1:0-11291 GCA_009858155.3 Phymanthus crucifer
CTTCTCTTCTCTTCTCTTCTCTTCTCTTCTCTTCTCTTCTCTTCTCTTCTCTTCTCTTCTCTTCTCTCCTCTTCTCTTCTCTTCTCTCCTCTTCTCTCCTCTTCTCTTCTCTTCTCTCCTCTTCTCTTCTCTTCTCTTGATCTCTTCTCTTCTCTTCCCTTCTCTTCCCTATCTTACTTGTTGACTTTACATTTTACTTAACCTCCTCTTACTTTGTTTATTTTGGTGGCTTGACCGTTTAACGTTTTGTTTGTGTCATCTCATGGGAGAAACAGTTTCGTATTGCAATTTTCCATTAGTCTTTTAGAAAAAAATATCACAATAAACTCTTCCCTGTGACGTCTTCGTCAATTCTCTTTTGCTCTTAAGAAAGTAACTCAAAATTTGGGACCACCTCTAAACCTGCACGCAAAAAAGCCATGCATTTTAAGATCTTTTTTATTGTTAGTGATCTTGCGTCAACATGCAATAATATGGTCGTTAGCCAATAGGAATAATTGCAGATTTTTGCCTGACTTTTGCCGTGTGTGTGTGTCACGTCGCCCACTGATTGTAATCAATATTGATCGATATCTCAGAACGGGTTATCAATAGAAAACAAGGGATCCATTTCATTACCAGTTAAAGCCACTATTAGAGAGCGTCCCTGGTTATATAGCTTGCACGAGCTTGGGAAACTACGAGTGTATGTTCTTTGTTATCTAGTTGTTTGCGATTTGAGAAGCGAACTTTTGTCATTCGGCACTTTTTTCTCTTATCTTCACTTGAAAATGCAAGCTATGATTGCTTTGGCCATGCTTCTACTAACTACTCCAACTACTGCTGCAGGGACTCGTTTGTTCAACGTCGCTATAATATTGAACAAAAGTGACATCCAACAGAATAATATTTTGTCAGAAGCCAGGAAAGTTATTGACTTAAGTCAAGATGAAATAGATGGTAGGAAAAACGAAAGCACAACAACGCTTCGTTTCATCGAGCATCACCTCCTTTCGTCTAATTCTTCGCCAAAAAAGATCTTGGAATCTTATCTTAATTTTACGAGAAATATTACTCTAACGACGGATTTGGTGATTTTCGTGGAAATTTCGAAGGCAACTGTCTTCCTGGCGCAGATATTAAAAGAGTTGAGGGTCCCAACGATCGGAATCCATCAGCGAGAAGCTGGAACGTTTTCCACGGTAAGAACAACACAGTCAACTATGAAATTACACTGAAAAATATCGTATTTTTCCTCAGTAAAAATACATATAAGCACATATTTTTCGCACATTTTGGTGGGCGAGTTTTCCGTGGTTTTGGTAATTTAGAGTTACAGTTTGTTTTATACCGTTCTTGGCAAAACTTGACATCGAATCCACCTATAGATAAGGAAGTATTTTCTAGTAATGGCACTTTGGAAAAGATTTTTTGGTGCCATTTCGTGTTGGCCGAGTCATTTTTTTTTGTTAATTTAAAACTAAGTTAATTTACCTAGTTGAAATCGCGTGTTTCGTCATGTTTGACAAGCAAGTATATGAATTGGTTTATTCTCAGTAGAAATATTACCATGAAAATATACATAATGCACTTTTTTTAAATGAAATATACTTCTATCCCATAATATAACAACGTTCTTGGTGATATAGAGCGTTGAGTTTCATTCTTATCCGATTTTTGCTAAATTCCAAACTAAAAAATATCTAATTTCAACAAAAGTATTGGCAGGGAGAAGTACAATACTATATTATTAACTTTTTCCAGTCGAAATGATCACAGGTTTATTAGCTCCTTTTTTGAAAGTTTCATCTGGTATTTACTTTCGTAGTTTAAGAATACAAAAAAGCCGAATCTATTTATTACCGAATTTGCAAATGAATGATTATTCAAGGTATTTAATGATAGTATAGTTTACTGTATTGTAAGACTGTCGACAAACTAAAATCGCACGATCGCAAATATGTATAGAAGTCGTGGTTATTTATCTATTTGTTTACTGTTTGCTGTCGTTGATTTTATATCTTACTGGGGATAAACTAAGTGAACGAACGATTTACATGTTACTATACTCCGATAAATTTGAAACCATTAAAACCCTTAGTGAACTGTAACTGGATGTGGAACGTTTTTTACTAAAGTATTATTGGAAAAGTGAAAAAAAAAATTAAATGATTACGACATGTATTATTTCATGCTCTTTTCTCATAAGTATTGTAGTTTCATTTAATTCTATAATTCCATAAACGAATAGGTAGGTACCTTGCTGTTCTGTAGCGGTGACATTTGAATAAATTCAATATTGCAAAAGAAAATGTTGTCAACGTAAATGTCAAAAATTTAAACTAAGATTGTGACTTAATGAAAAAAGTTGATATGAAAATGGAGTAATGAGGATGGCGGTGATGAAAGGATCTGTCGTTGGCCATGAATCGAGGGTGATCCGGTGTATTGTTGAAATGAAGCGATATTATTTCTTGTTTGTTTTTGAGGGAAAAATTGGGGGTATTTTGATGGCCTTCCGGAATATAATTTGCACAGGGAATTAAAGTAGGGCATGAATTTCCTTGTACAAACATCATCTATAGAAGAGCTGCATAACACGATTACCTAGAGAGAACTGAGAATTTGAATAACATTAGCCGATACAATATAGTTGATAGGTGATATAAAACTATTAAAAAAGGGAGCATTATTGGGAAAATATCTCAAAAAGTTGAGGGTAGATCTAATGAACGAATTAATGCGATTTGGTCCTTAAAACTGAACTTGGCGTTCAAGATTAGAGGTAGCAAGATGTGTATCGAAAAATGGTTGAAAAAAGAAAAAATGGAAGAGGCGAGGATCAGGACGAGCGCCATTAAATGAATGTGAATTCTACCGTCGCGTAGCATCTGCTATGCTTCATCCCGACCGGAATTTTGTAAGAGACAACAGCATGCCGTCTTAGGTTAATGAGATTCTTCTCACAATAGTAAGTATATATTAAAAACCTAAATTTGTATTCATCTTAAAGGCGCAGTAATTAAGTTGTGGTGAAATTTATACGCGCTAATTTTGCGCGCTTTCATTGCGCATCGTCATGACATTTTAAAAAACAATTCTCAAGAAAAAGATTGCATATCTTCTATTTTCCTGATAGTTTTTTGTCGCCGTCATCTGCAGTATAACATTTAAAATAGTAGCAGCAGCAGGCAGTGGCAGTGGCTATTTCGATCCAAATTACGAAGATTACAGCAATATGAACACCTAAGTAAACAAGCTGTAATCGAGAAAGAATAGTGGACAGTACTGTCTTAGATGTTTGCGCAGTGGGTTATTTAGCACGCAAATGGTAAGAGACATTTGTTGAGGAGAGGAGAGGAGAGCCGAGAGGAGAAGAGCCATTAAATTTGGTCTCAAATCTATTTTCATATGTGCGGTTACTTTTGATTTCTCTAACGATCGAATTGTTTTTACGAAACGACCGTCGAATATTGAACACTTGACTTGTTTACCAATACAATCAATGACTTTCCATCTTCATATCTGGATATAAACAACGATCATGGATATCGGTGCTCCAGAACCGCAAAGATTTGGGATATTCAGCCTGATAAGCGTTGTGATTAAAAGCAAATACTTTTTGTTCTCGATGAAATAATCAAAAAGATTTGATGCGCAAATGTAACAGATGAACGAATGGAGGGATGCGCGGTGTTTTCGAGTGCCAAATCATGCAGTCCTGCCTACGATTGACCAAAACAGACTCATATCGGTGAGCTGCCGGTAGATCAAAAACGACGCGTCCCGCGACAACATGAAGCATCAATTGAAAACAACGGAAATGGATCCAATAATGAGTACAATTATGATTCGAAAACTGCACTGAGTAGGGGGGCTTGTTTTGCTCATTCGAACAAAGCGCGCATGCTGCAACGGCGTCTTTATTCTTTATCTCGCTATTCCAAATGAAAGGTGTATTATTATGTACAAGAGGAACAACTCAGGAACTTCTTAATTAAAGGAAACTATTCTAAATCGATGTGTTAGACAAAACATGTTGGATTACTGCACCGTTGGTATCAGCTAGCTCTTCACGTGGGCATTGGAGGCAGTACTAGATAGGGTTCGCCATATTACCTTCTCTTATACCTAAGGCCAAAACCTGACGACTTGACCTCTTGAACAAGACAAGATAATGATTAACATTGAAAGACACAACAAAAAGGATATCTTTGATTGATTGATTTTGAATTTGAAAGTTCAAGTCAGTAAAGAAGACCTAAGGCGACTCGATCATGACATAGTTTTAAAGATGGACTTACTTTTGCAAATATATCATATCGAATCACTATCAATAACTGTTATCGCTTATTAGCATTTAACGACTGATCCTGAGGGAAACAGTTGGTTGGCTTCCAGAGAATCTTCTGAGAAAAAGTCCATCAGGCAAAAGGCCCATTTTGCGGTATTTTCTTGGATTTGCAGTTCATATTCGAGTCACCTTTTCCCTATAACCTTATTGGTTGAAAATGACATTCCCTTGTTTAGATGAGTGACGCAATTCTTCTAGCCCTGACAAGGCAAGGAGCACCTTTTACACATTTAGGAAATGTTCGCCTTCCCTTGAATATTTACGGTTTTAAAGTGGCTTTTTGTAGTTCCTTGCTCTGCGCTTGCTCTCACGTAGTACGTTTTCTACTCTGAAGTAGAAAGAAAATGGAGATGCACAAGGCCAGTTACACGAGCATAAGTAATTCCATTCAGTGCGCAGCAAATTTTCAATTTTCTTTGCACTGGATAGAATGTGAGATCGATTCTGCTTCGCACAACAAACAGCAACAGCAACAGTGACAGAGACAAGAACAACAGCAATCAAACTTCAAGATGCTCGTGTCGGTAACGAGGACATTGGCTTTGCAGCTTGTAGCGCAACAACAGCGCTAAAATTCATTTCCGGGACTTTGTTGCTCCGGATTTGCCCACTATATAACTGGTCTTAATAGTCATTTATTTCTTGTAGGAATCACTTGGTCTCTTCACGCGAGTGCCAACTCAGACCGTGCTTCACGAGACTGCTTTTGTCATCAAAGACGTCATCAATAAAATGGGATGGCGCAGAATCAGCTTGTTGACAACTGCTGACCAGGAAGGAGTAACATTTGCGGCATACTTCCAGCGCTTTTTACAGCACGAAAACTGGATCAAGTTAAACATTTCATGGATGTTCGTTGATACAGATTTCCGAAGAACGTTTCGAGATATTGTTGACTTCAATCCTGATGTATTGATAGTTCATGGGCAGGGAAGAAAGCTTGAGGTTTTTGACGCAGCCAAGTTTGTTTCCTGCCCGTTGTTCTTGACCAGTTCAGTGTTTAAGGGAATCTCAATGGATAGTATTCCTCCAGGAGTGTTAAAGTTGAGCCTTCGAGAGGCAAACCCTGAAGCACACCAGCATAATGATACACAGGCGTTGTCAGAAAGTATGGCTCTCGCTCAAACTGCATTTAATGATTCGATTCAAAAACTATGCCGGAATTATACCAATCGCTTGAGCTGTGAAAACGAACTGGACCGTCGTCTTATCAGACAGCTTGTCGGCAGGTGAGGGAAAACTAATTCTCGTTGTTCATAGTTCTTCTTTCATTCCAAATCCATATTATAAACTTGTCATAGTGTTAGCTTCACATTTTCCACCTTCAAACCAAGTGTACGGTCATATCCCAGAGTATAATTTTCTTGTTTAACAGTTGTGCATGAAAATACCATCAATATGGATACAACTCTAACGAAAAATCTTTTTCGCAAGGAAATGACACGTGGTCTTTCTCGGGAAAACATAGTTGTAATTATGCTAAACGGTAGTGTGCGCTCTAAACCATTTCTTTTTTATTCTCAGTTATATCTCTAACTACTCCAAATCTGGTAGTGTATTCTTCTTCCCTGGTTCAAGGCATCGTCCAGCACGCGTCTTTGACATCTGGAATATGAAGACAGACACTCGAGGTCATAAATATTGGTTGGACATCGGGATGTGGACTCCGGCTGGCATTGCACTTGATTCTTTCGTCATTCAAAACGGCAACAAATTCACGCCATCGTTGCACAACCCAAGACCACTTCTGCGCGTGCCGGTCGTGGACATTCCGACTTGGATGGAAGTTGGTAAACCTTACAATAATAAGGCAGAAGGAGAATGCTTGAGCGGAAAACCATGTTATTCGTACAATAAAGTTGCGAATTCAAATGCAGTTACGCGAGTCAAACATTGTTGCGTCGGCGCTGTTATCGATCTTATAACTCTCCTGGAAAATGACCTTCAGTTCACGTCCTGTATCTATTTCACGCCCGATAAGACATGGGGGATTTATAACGATACTTCGGAGCATTGGAACGGGTTGATGGAGCAGTTGACGACGGGTAAAGGAGATGTGACTGCTCTGCTTGGGATAGACAAATCAAGGTATCAGAGTGTGGGGTTCACACAGCCGTACATGAACCTGGGGATGAATATCTTGGTCAGGAAAAAGGACGTACAACATGTCTGGAGTAAGTGGGATAGAAATCTAAAACAGCTTGGGCTGCTCTGTCAGGGTTGAGCCGGCGTAACGCACAATCTGTATCATACTAAAATGCCCTGATGTTAGCTGGGGACTTATACAGTGCGTCTACTAGAACCAAAGCGACCCAAACAAATTTTCTACAAAATTTTTCCTTCGACTTTGTGGCTATTTGACTGCAATAAAATCATCGTAAATTATTACAAACTGTTTTCAAACCATTTTTGATCACAAATAAACAAGTTTCAAGCAGAATATACGTAGATAAAGCAAAAAATCTTAAAATTTGCAATGATTCTATTGTTCAAATTCTCCAATTTGATTGGATAAGTTGTAGAAAAAAATTGGTTTGGGCGGCTTTGGTTGGAGTAAACGCACTGTAACTGCGCTTAGAAGCAACATTTGAAAAGGCTGACATTTTCTTTCAGAAATCAACTGGAAGTTTCTGGAGCCGTTCAGACTGGAGTTGTGGCTGACAATAACAGCCGTCAGTAACCTGTTCCTTCTCGTCATCTGGGGACTGGACAGACTGAGTCCCCACGGACACCGACGACGAATCTCGTTGTTACAAGAGGAGGACGCGCCCAAGGACGATGGATTTAGTTTACTTGGTAAGAAATAAGCTGTTCTTTCGAACGGATAACAGTGGTGTTATACGAACGTGTTGCGCAACATTATTCTCTGTGCAGATCTAGTAGTACTAGTATAACCAATATTGTTGGTGCAGAAACTGACGAAGAGCTTCTACGTCGTGCAACTAAGTCGCGCAACTGAAGACTGCGCAAAACATTGTTGCTTTGCAAGTTGCACATAGAGTGCCATTTGCATTATCAATTGCAATTTTGGTTTACATTCCTTGGTTGATGGGGAACCTCGGCTCTTTCTGTCTATAAAAGATCTATTGTCGAACGCGGAATGGTAAAACGGCTGCATCTTGCAACGCGTCGCTTACAGTTAAACCTTTAAGCATAATTTGTTTTTTTTTTATAGATTCCATGAGTTATGTCTGGGGTGTAGCGTTCAGCAAAGACATCGGAGCAGAGAACACTCCTCGTAGCCCCAGCGCACGATTCGTGTCGATATTCTTTGGTTTCATGGCACTCATTCTCGTCAATACTTACTGTGCCAACCTAACAGCCGTTCTGATGCAGGATACGTTTTCTTCTCCAATCAACGGTATTCGAGATAAAAAGGTGAGGTTATCCGGAGCCAAACAGTCCATTTTCTCATGCCGTGAATACGATGTTTCTTGCCTACGCATATCTTGATAAACCTTTTGAGCAAGTCCTTTATTCACTCAAGCTTCAAAACTGTGCAACTCGTCGTCAAACGTTCGTATTATCACGCCGCGCGCAACAACTTTCCATGTAGAGAGTACATACAAAGTGACTCTGCTTCGTGCAGCCGAGTCGCGCAACAAAAGATAGGATGATAAACGAGGTTGCGCGACAAGCTGCATGATTTTGTTGCTCGTATTACGGTAGCTTATCCCGATATTTTGTTCATTTGCCGTCATCTTGTTTACCAGCTTGTTGATCCATTGCTCTATCCTCCTGACGGTTTCCAGCTGGGAGTAGTGCGGGGCTCACTCGAAGAATGGTACTTCAAGAACCACAAAGACAATCATATCCAGCTCCTTTACAAAGTCAACATCAAAATCAACCTTGTAGATGACTATGAAACTGGATTTATACAGCTACAAAATAAGTACGTGACCATGTCTTTGAAATCATAGCTTTGGGAAAGAAATGTTTTATCTTCTCAGCGTTGAAGGAATGAAATGAGAGAAAGCGATAAAAAGGGACTCGGAGGGAAGAGTCTTTTCCTTCCAATCCGAAATGGAATACGCACATGTTGGAATGGCGCGCAGTCTAAGAAGGCCAGGAAAAGTTGTTAACATTTTCTTGCTCTTTTTCTGTATTTCCAGGAGAATTGATGGATTGGTAGGTGACGAGATTTCCCTCCAAGCACAAGCAAATCTAGCCAACTGCGAGTTCAAGCTCATTGGCTCAACGTTTTACGAGTTTGGCGTTGGTTTCGCCTTCCAAAAGAACTCCCCCTGGCTTCACAAGGCGACTCTCTCTGTCCTCAAGAACCAGGAGAATGGAACTATCGAAGACATCAAGAAACTCCGCTTTCCTTCAAAACCATGCGAAAAACTCTCCTTCCGAAGATTCATCATCGACGACTTCAGCGGCCTTTTCATAACAGTCCTGTTGGTCATTGTGTTTGGTATTTTCGCGCTTACTGCTGAACTTCTTATAATCTATGTTCTCATCAAATACTGGGAACTTCTTGGCTGGTTCGGTAGGAAGCTCCGATACTTTATTTTCGGGATCAAAGAGACCGACCGCCATTTGATCGACATTCAGTGGATATCTGCATTTGGAAGGCGGTTTGGGAAAAGCTGGGATGTCAATCTCAAAACACCACAAGTCAGCCTTAATAATGGCCATAGCATTCACCAACACGGCTTTTCTGCTAACAAAGGCATGAACAACGATGCCTTTTTTATTTCGGATGATTTTAGGAACGGTTTGTTCAGCGCGACCAGAGTTTCAGGTAGAAGTTTAAGCTCTGTTCATTCGTTTGAAATGCCGGAAGAAAGTACGAAAAGAACTACGCATTCAACGAGGCAAAACCACGATCGACACGATAGGAATATGTCGAAAAGCGTGCGAATAGCAGAACCGAATGATAGCGTTATATATTCAAACGGAGCTGCGGAGTTATAGAAACTCGTTGCCTTGCACGGAAGAAATTTAAACAAAAACAACTTATACTTTGTACCGACCTCTGCAATGTTCTCGCATTTCAGACCAACGTGCTATTTTTCTAGAGTATCATTACTTTGTTTAACGGTTGTATATAAGAAGACAAATGGATATGATACAACGCAAACAGAAACACGTGGTCGGAAACGTGAAAACATTTCGTTTGAGCTCGAGTTCTATTTTGTACATCATAAACCCTAAACCATTGGATCAATTAAATATACCATATATGTATACGGGCAGCCCAATAATAAATATGTCGTTTTCACATATAACAGGAATCGTAAACGTGAGCTGAGACTTTGTTTAATGCAACAGTTTATTGTTTTTCAGCAGCAAAACCGTGTGCGCAACCCTACTCTCCAGCCAATTAACATTACTGGGTACGACTTGCCTAACCAACGACGTTATACAGCAAAACCATCATTACAAGCGCAAAAGCAAGTGTTTTGGTTCCTGTTATATCCATAGCTCCACAGGGATACGGCTTGTTAATAGTGGCAAACACCCTACACGGACCTCCGCTGCCACCGGTGATCAACTGAGGCGCTGCGTACACTGTTGCGCCTTTCACTGGCAGTTTATCCAAGTTTGCCACGTTCTCTAAAGCAGGGATGTTTTGGCCGAAAAGAATCTGGTGCGACCTGAAGTCCTTGGATTGGCCGTAGTCCACAGAAGCCGTGTCCAGTCCAAACAGTTTGATTCTGCGGTTGTCGACGAGCCACTGAGCGGCATCAGGGTGCAGTCCTAGAGACGGATATTTTGACAAAAAATTCACTTGAAAGATGTTTTAGGAGGAAACGTAGTTAGCTGATTTGTGGGGGCTGGGTTGGAGAGGCCGATGGTCCATTAAATTTCAGCTGTAATCAAGGATTCATGCCGAAACCGCTGAAAAGAGCATACTTTACCCTCTTGGGCTGTTACTACCGAATTACAAAAGTGTCGGCAGCTCCAAAAAACAGCCGTCTGGTTTTTAATTTCGATCGATCGAAATATCATTCTCGGTTAGCTCACGTGACCATTTGGGTAGATCGAAAGGCCATTGCTACTCTGGGCGACTGGGCAGATTTTCCAGGGATATGTCACGTGATCCTTTCGATCTATCCAAGTGGTCACGTGAGTTAGCCGGGAATGATATTTCGATCAATCGAAATTAAAAACCAGACGGCTGTTTTTTTTGGAGGTGCCGACACTTCATGTAATTCGGTAGCATTGTCCTTTTGATACGACTTAATGGAAATAAATGCTCGGCTGCGCACTTTTTCGTTCATCACTAATCGGGGACTGCACGAGCTGTTCAACTGTGCAACAATTTGTTCCGCAACTGCACAACACGAGAGCGTTACTGAATAATTGTCGCTGTTTCTGCTGTGTGAAGACTGATTCTTGCTGCGTGACGCGTGGCCGTATCGCGTTACTGGCCAAGTGAAACATGGCCTTTATAACATACCTGGAAAGTGAAGCAAGCTCGCATTGTTCCCATCTGTCCCTAGATACTGTTTGGCATCAGGCCAGTATCTTCCCCATCCTGTCAAGAGAAGGAGGATGGCTTCATCGGGGATATCACCATGCTTCTCTTCCCAGGCCTTGATATCATCAACCATCAAATGACTATCAGGATTACCTACATAAGAATAATGACATGTTGATTAATGATTATGATGACGATGAAAAAGATGACGAAAATGATGATGATGGCAATGATGATGGTGATGGTGATGATGGTGATGATGGTAATGATGGTGATGCTGATGGTAATGATGATGATGATGATGATAATGATACATGATGATGATGATGATGGTGGTGGTGATGGTGATGGTGATGATACATGATGGTGATGATGATGAAGATGATGATGCTGATGGTGATAATGATGATGATGGCAATGATGATGGTGATGGTGATGATGGTGATGATGGTGATGGTGGTGGCCATATGCACCGTTACCTAAGTTCAAAAAGTTTACCTAGTTCATAGGTAAGTTTTTTGAACATGT
>WUCR03011850.1:0-21765 GCA_009858155.3 Phymanthus crucifer
TTTTAAGGATTTTGATCAAATCCCCACCCTTTGCCCGCACTCCCCCCTCTCGGGATTTACTTTGATAGGTGCATAATCATTCTCTAGAGTATGTATTACATTTATTACACCCATGAAGCCCTTTACTGGGTTACCTGTGCTTTTTTTTCCGCTGACCCAACTGCTTGCCGGCACGAAAGCCAAAAGGAAACAAAGATGGTTGTGTTGTTGTGCTTGGCTTGGTCACTAAAAATCTTACTTAAATGACTAGTATACAGAAAGAAACGATCAATATGACGCCGCAGATTTCTCCAAAGGATATTCCTCAGGAGAGGAGTGAATCAGAGGAAGAAGAGGAACCAGTTTATGACAATATTGTTCAAGAATCAAGCAGCAGTGGCGAAGACGAGGACGAAGAAGGCGATCATATGGACCCCTCACCTCTGGGTTATATTCCTCTTTCTATGAACGATGCCAGTGATACACACCTAGCATTTTCTCAACAACTAGACGTAAGATAATTGATCATACTCAGTACGCTCAAATGGTTTGTTTTATTCATTCCGTCGATATAACTCTAGATTTGTCTGCTCATTATAAAGTACTGGACAGTCTAATGATTAATATGTACTTGAATCATTTAACAAATACTTGATAGACAAGCACTCTCACTGTATTATGCTCCTGCATAGCAGTGTTGGGGAGGGGGGTGGGGAAAGCAGGCTGATGATCCTGGGAGGAGTACCCCGTTTGTCCAGGTGGTAGGGGTGATCGGTGATCGGTGCTCCTTTTAGGGTTTAGAATTTTTCTGTGTGGACCTTTTAGGGCTTCTGGCTCTAAAGTCAATTATGTAGCATAGCTCTGTACCTTTTGGATCATTTATAGACTTTTTCCAAATTTGCTTGTGTGATCACAAAACAATGGTTTCAAGTTGAGGCAGGCCTGGATAAACAAAAGAATCAATGCCCGCCTCGATTTCAAACCATTGTTTCGTGATCACTCAAGTGAATTTGGGAAATATCTCTTCAGTTAGCTCACTGGCTTATGGCAGAAAGAAGCATTTTTGATGCACTGCAGTGTCTATTTATAACATTTAATTTCATTAAATAAAATTACTGAAATACACCTGTATCTTTTAGGGTTTGAAATCAGCGTGGATTAAACAGATCTTTTAATTTATGCATACCTTTTTGGGGCCAGCGCTGACCACCCTACCACCTGAAGAAAGGGATAACCACCCACCCTTCCCCTGCCTGGGCTAATGTCATCCATTGTTCCAAAAGTAACAGTCAAATACTATGAGTATTCAGCAGAGTGTGTTTCTTTCTGCAGGAGGAAAATAATGCTTCAGAGAATGAAAACCATGAAACACAAATAAATGACCTTGATGGTAATGAAGCAGCTGCTGGACATTCTGACACCCAGTACAAAGATGCAAGCAAAGAATTCCCAATGGATAATGGTTAGTACAGCTTGGTATAATACTCAGGGTGTTACCTTGGTTGATTCATTTTGGGGTCCACTGGACTTCCAACCCAATGCCTTAGGAGTCCCAAGTTAAAAAGAAGAGAGTCCGAGGGAATGTACCTTTTCAAACATCTCTTCTTTCAAAAATATTTTTGCGTCCCCAAGGATGCAATCCATTTTTGTTTGTGTGTCCTATTCAAATATTTTTGCGTGAAGGATGCAGAATTCTGTGTCCAGTAAAACCCTGAATACTTCATTTAAACATGAGTGAAACAATGACTATAACCCATAGTTTCAATTGTTTGATTGCCATTGACAGATCAAGTGAGTCTTATCCAACAAGTCATGGTAAAGGTATCCCTTCCATCGTCATCAGTACCTGAATGGGCTAATGTCATACCTGAAGAGAAATGGAAGAATTCTCTCCTAACAAGTCTTCAAAAAAGAACTCATTCATCTTCGTCCAAAAATTGCAACCCCACAGAACCTGAAAATGACTTTGGATGAACGACTGATAAATTAATAAATTCCTTTTACTGTAAAATGTCAGATATATGCCAGTACCAGACCCTTATTCTCTCAGGAATTAGCTTTCTATATCCATGTAAATGTCAAGCAAAAGTCAATGTCAAAGTAAAGATTCTATCGTCATGTACAGGTTAACCAGGTATGTCATTCGATTTGGAACATAATAGTGGGACTTTTAAATTTTTCAAGGAATTTGGTCATCCTCACTTAGAAAAAAAGTGGAAACGGCAAAACCACTACTCCAAGCTTGGAAAGGCACATAGCTCTCCGTGAAAATATCAACATCAACATCTTTATATGTATTATAGCTGGTTTATAACCATTCTCATTGAAGTGTTTCTTGTTGCCAGCATCAAAGAACTGAAATTGAAAATGAACAATAAATTCTTATCTTCAAGATTTTGAAATATTCAACTTTTTGAATTTATCCCCTAATCCTCTAAAATTTTTTGTTCATCTCAAAATCTCCCTCATGATCTATTTAAGTTTAGCTTGTTTGCTGACGGCAGCTGAAAATTTATGCTAGTTTGTTAAATGAGACATCAAACTTCAAGGGTTGCACCTCAACAAGAATGGTTGTAATAGGACAAACAACCTCCTTTGACACATCTTCTTTCATTTAAGAGAATGGACTTTTAAAATAATAACTTTGTCTAACATAAGTTTCATAAGCCTATTATTTTTACTGAGGCTAATTTCCAGTTTCCTAATTCTCCAAACCATTTCCTTTATACCCTTTGACATCAGTATTAAATGGAAATTGCTAATTAGAAAATATGCATCAAGCTGATAATCTGTTTTTAGAAAGCTACCCTTTCATTGGTGATCAATCATGTCTCTCTTTTTTATCTGTCATTTTTCAATTAAGATGACAGCTTTTTACTAATGCAAGAAAAACCTTGTAAAGTGCCGATCTGTCCGCTTCTAAACAATACTTCTGAAGATGATATATCTTAATGTATTTTTGAGGTTTTATGTTTCAAGTTCAACAGATATTCCTTGCCTAATGAGATTTCAGTTAACATTTAGGGAAGATATGGTTTTTTATTGGGGAGGGGGGTCAGGGAATTTAGCGTAATTTTTCAATAAAAATTCATGATCCTCCCCTGTCATTTCAAACCTTAACACAATGCCCCCTGTAATGAAAACATGTAACCTTCTCCCACTTTAGCTTTAAGTTAAAAATTGTTTGAAAATGCTGCTATTGCTATGGATCAAAGCAAATGAGGGTAATTCAAGAGACAATTATATTTCATGGGAACAAATAGACATTTGATTAAATTAGATGCAGGAAATAGTTCAAAAGTTTCAATAAACCTCAAAGTAATCATAATATTGGATTTCCAAAATTTGTGTGAATGGGGATGACTCCCCCCAATCAGATGCTTTCTTGAGATTGGTGACCCTCGAGTCTATGAATTCAACCCATGACCCTGAGGCCCCAGCCCTCCCTCCCCAGTAAAAAACATACTGTCTTGCAGACAGAGGATTACTGATCACTGCCAATCACAGTGGCGGAACCAGGGGGGTTCACTGGGTTTTTGAAATAGACAAGAGAACCCTTTGTCAAGGTTATACCACGAAAATGCACCTTCCCTTTTCCGATCCTGGATCGATCCACCACTGAATCCGATGCAAATTTAATGAGAAAATTTAATTTTGAATTATAATTAATTTTTGTTTACTGCGATTTTCATAATTATGCGGACATCGAAGTTACCAGCTACCCATTGGAATTTGCTTTTTTGGCTGCCGCCAGTCAAAAATATAAAAGGTACCGACTGACTATCATTGATTGACAGCAGAGAATATGCTCTTTTGCACGTTGGTATTTGAACTTCACTGTCCGCGTAATTATGAAAATCGCAGTAATTAAAAGCAGTAATTATATGTTTTGCACTTTTAAAATTTCTAGCAAACCTTGGCGTGATCATGGTATTTAGTTGAAGGAGTTTAGTAAAAGCATTTTGAAGGAATGTCATTTTGAAGTTGACTGATTTTGTTGCGCAATCATTGAAAAAGAAAAACCATCTGACATCTGTCAGCGGTTCAGCACATGAGTGTAGCCGCCATCTTGTTTGTTTAGATCGTCCTTCATCTCAGACTGCGTTCTTCTACAAAATCCGGTCAAATAATCGCATATCGCCGCTTAGATAGCAAGATAAGCTCGATGCCCGCGTCTTTAGGAGTTTTAGAAGCCAGAAATGGGGAATAAGGTGGGTAAAACTTCGAAAAAGAAGCCTTGTTGGGAATTGAACAAAACAACAACTGCAAATCTTCCTTCCCGGCCTTTACGTCACCTGAGATTCCCCTCCAGCAAACGAGGTTATTTATCAAACAGTGCGAGAATAGTGTCTCAGTTACATCACCGAAAGAACGGTGTCTGTGGTCAAGAGAGAGTGGAATATGGTGAAGAAATACGATGCTGTGTGTTCGCTCCAGACGATGAATGCACTATTTTGACAACATCGAACCCTAACTTTGGACCGAATGTCAGACCTGAGGAAGGTTTGGGGCATTTTCGGATATTTGATGTCCCCCAGCAGAGACCCAAGAAGGAAATTATCACGTATTATTCCCAAGAGTGTGATATATCGACTGACGGTGACCTAATTGCGTTTGTGATGAACGCTTCCAAAGGAGAAGTAGCGCAACTAAAACGAAATAGGACTTCGCCGAGTGGGGTTTCAGAAAAACTCGCCAAATTTCATCCAGAATGCAACGGATTTATCGGTCAAACTATGATCTGTAAATTTGCTCCTGATTCTTCTGCCCTTTTAAGCGCGGCTTGTGTCGACTTCCACACAATTCGAGAAACCAACGAGTTGCGAGTATGGAGCGTCAAGTCGATGAATCTGGTGAAAAGTGTGGTTCTCCGGGATCTTTCAGACTTCTGTGGTTTTGTAACTAGCTGTAATTTTTCGCCTGATGGAACTTTGATTGCTTTCTCGACCTCACAGGAACAGCTGTGCGTGTTAAACAGTAAGACTCTCGAAAAAGTCTGCGTTTTGAGGAAGAGATGCCGCGGAAATAAATGCTGGTGTGTGTTTGACCCGAAGTACAAGAATCAGGTCTTGGCTTGTTGTTTACAAGATGGAAGAATTGAACTGTGGCACCGTAACCTAATAACACCGCCCCACCCGCACTCTGGTTATAATGACTCATGTGTGTCTTATATCTGTCAGAGACAGCAGCGGGTTACTTCCACCTCAAGGCTATACTCTTGCCAGTACTCCCCAGATGGTATGTATCTAGCCATAGGTACCTCAGAAGCCAAAGTACTCTTGCTTCAGCCAGATACCTTAACACAAATCATGGTACTAGATTGTAAGGCTGTATCTGCTCCTACTGACGGCATAGTTCAAAGTGCAATTATTCACTGTATATCATTTTCAAAGTCATGTCAGTACTTGGCTGCAGGATACAGTGATAGTGTGGTACGGGTGTGGCAACTACCAATGAGGTTCGACTTGCAGCACATTTGCAGAACTGCTATATTGCAGTTTGTTCCTGCGAATAGAGTTTATGCTCTACCACTTCCAGCTTCTCTAAAAGACTACCTCCTTTACTGGCCACAGTAATAATCTTATTATTATTATGATGATGACCCCTTTCAAATATGTTTTCATTCTCTCGTGTGTATATAGAAATGAACGCAAAACCAATGTCAACATGTTGTGACAACTTGAGATTCCATTGTTGAATCTTTAAGAAAATCAAAAATTGAGGTATAAATTGCCAGGGCCGTATTTGTGATTTGACCACGGCTAATGGTTACCATCAGCACAACTGTAAGAGTAAATTGCAATCAATCATGTTTGCCACAAATAAACGTCCACAAGACTTGTTGGATGTCTGGGCTTGAAGAAACTGCATAAATCAAAATCCAGCTAGCTTCAACTGGCTGTCCAAGGTGACAATATAAAACCTTTAAATCATTAGATTTTTATCTCATATTTCTTCTTTCATTCAACAATCCAATGAATTCCTGTTGTAAGTATACAGTATATCAATTGCGCATGCAATCACTGAATTCCTTTCTAATTTTCATGTTCTCCTTTGTTAATAATTAGTCCATTTCCTGTTCATTTTTTTCATTGCCATAACCATGACATGTATTTTAATCAATAAAGTCAAAAGAAATACTCAAAGTACTACTGGAGTGTAGAGCTGTAAATAATTAGAAATACATTGGTTTCGTAAAGGAAGCCCGTGAATCTCTACAGACATCGACGTTACAAGTTTCTGGCATCGTTGACTAGTCTACCGTTTATTAGCGAAAAACTTTAGTCACTTTCCCCGTTCCTAGGGGTAACGGTGGTTGATTGGCAATACAGCACTGTAGAAAAGATTCATGACGCCACTACCATAGACAAAGTAAATCCCATCACTACAAACCCCGTAGAATCCGTCTCTAGTTGACTCCATAATATTACACCGCTTACGTCTTGTGTAAATAGCTGTATTTTTTCTCCTTTTCGCATTAAAGCTCTCCAAATTGTTATCATTAAACTCCGGTCAATCATCGATCATTTTTGTTGGAAAAAGTGGCCCTGAACATAATCAAGATTGAGTACCAAAAGAAAATGAAATATTGCTTTTTGTAAATGCCGTATTATTCGAATGACCAGAAAAGATTTATGAACAAACAATTATTGGCGGAAAATATTCCACTGGTTTACAAAAGGGGAATTTTCATGAACGATTTTAAAAATGACCTGCAGTCTTTCAAATACCGTGTAAACTAAGGCTTCTTGACCAGTGTTTGTACAGATGTTTCTTTTAAGGTGTACTGATGCGCCTTTAGATAATAACTGTTCTTAGCAGTATCTGGTAACAAGAGCTTGTTTCACAATACTAAATGCTGTTTTAAACGGCCATGAAACACTGTTACAGTCGGCAAATTTTCGCCAGCACCATTTGGAAAAAAGATATTTTCCTTAATACGATTTCTTTCTTTCTGTAATTCCGATATTAGTGTTATCGTTTACGCTAGCGATTTTTGCGGCGATTTTCGCTGCGACTTTTACAGTCATTTTGATAAAGTGAAGAATGAGTTAATACTTTAACGTTTTATTCAGGACACCGAGATGAACTAATCATGTCTCTTTACAAGAAGGCAAAATTTATTCGATTTGAAAATCGTCACAAGAATCACAGCAAAAGTTGCCGCAAAGAATTGCCAGATTCAAATTGTTAGTTTGGAGGTGATGTGGCATGATATTTTTGACCTGATATTTTCGTTTTCTCCTTGTCATGAGCATACTGATGTCAGTAGGTAAACCATCCAGCCATGCATTTGTACGACTAGTGTTAACTCGTTGACTCTGCACTGACAATATTATCTGCATGCCCGCGTCATATTTCGACGCAAACTACGTGATTGGTATTTGTCAGGGTTCTGGTACACAATATCGAAATTTCCAAGGAGACTGGATCGGAAAGAAAGATAAGCGACGTGGCCTTCACCATCGCGCATTTTCAGCGGTTTGTTCTTTTTCCGTCGTCTATGTTTGTAGATGCTCGCCCAGGCGATTTGCTGCTCGTCGAAATATGTTTGCGCGCGTGGGCATGGCAAGGCTACTGATTTGGTTTGATACTGAAGCGAACAGTTTTTGTATAAGTGAGAAACGGCACGACAAAAGTTTCTCAAATGATTCCCCTTTTTTGCTTATTATTATTATTATGATGTCTGTGTAATATAGACACCAGGCAGATCCTAATGCCCTCTCTCATCTACCTTGTCTACCCCCTCTGGCAATATATGGCTGGTCTTTATTCTGCTCACCACATTAGTGACATATTTTACTTTTACAAAATATGAAATAAATAAGCTTGACTTTTCTTGAATTCTGTTTTAAATAAGTTTGTAATTATATGAAAAATTGCAGCCATCATAAAGAGGCTTCCAAAGACTTTACATCAATAGTTTAGTAGTTCCAGGTAATCTGGAAAAACCAAGCAGAGACCAGCTCCAATACATGATGGGATTTCCCACTCTGGTTGATAACTCATGCACTGCACAAGCACGGGTGGTTACAATATTATGCAGTCACCAAGCAATGTTTAAGCAAAATCAAGACTTGTTCAGTCAATTCCTTGCTAGAATGAGGTCACATGACCAAGCTAAGGCTAATTTGATTGGTTACCGACCAGATATTATACTTTAATCAAGTAATCAAACCTTTGTGCATTAAAGCCGTGTGCATTACAGCAAAATTGCAGGCTATCAAATAAGCATGAATATTTATTAACTTATTGCATGACTGGCTATATGAGCTTAAGGGGTCAGTTACTGTATTCTTAGTAAAAGGTGATCCCTATAAAGCTTGGACTACCACATTCCTTGACACAGATTCAAGACCATCAGCACTAACAAGCGGTGAGGTTTCAATAATATTCCCCTGTTGGGTTTCCGGTTTCACAGTTTCTTCTAATTTTGCTTCAGGAGAAGAATCATGCTCAGCATTCTTTGTAGTGGTGGCTGGGTTACCATAGTGGCTCAGCATGGCCTCATCAATTGCAGAATCTCCTTTAAAGTGAAGGTTTTTCACATGCCGCCGCAAGTGACTTGGGTTATTAAAAGCCTTTGTGCAGAAATTACACTTGTAAGGCCTCTCTCCAGTATGAATCAAAATGTGTCTTTGGAGATTGCCAGAGATAGAAAATGCCTTGGAACAATGTTGACACTTGTATGGCTGCTCTCCTGTATGGACCCTTTGGTGCTTTCGTAAGGAACTATACTCGGCAAATGACCTGGGACAGTCTTTACACTTGTACGGCTTTTCTCCAGTGTGAACCCTGACATGTTTCTGCAGAGAACCAGGGTCTCTAAAGGCTTTGGGGCAAAATTCACACTTATGAGGCCTTTTCCTTGTGTGTTTTTCCTGATGTTCCTGCAATGCATTGTCATTGCAAAAATGCATGAAACAGATGGAGCAAGTGTAGTGTTTACCATCATCCATGTGAAACTCAATATGCTTCTGTAGTCCCAGAGGGCTCCGAAACAGCTGTGAGCAAACATCACACTTGTAAGCCTTTTTTAGCACACCATGTTCATCAGTACTAGCATCACCATCATTTGCTTCACAATCTACATTCTTCTCTAATTCATCTTGCTCTTTTCTTTCTTCTAGAGATTCTTGCTTTAAAGTATTTTTGCTGGCAGAAACTGCAATGATCTGCTCACTTGATTCTCTAATCACATCAGATGTAAAATGTGTGGAACTTTCTTGAGATGACAATTGTGCAACAGAATTTTGGTCTGGAGAGACATCCATTGCCAGTTCTTCATTTTTGACACTTTTCAATAATTCCAATAAGTCCTGGTCAGATGTCTGCGGTTTCTCCTCTGATGGACCTATTGCTGGCTGATCTAGACCAGGTGTCTGTTCAAGGCCTGTGATATCCATAGAATGTGCAGGTAGCATACTTTCCCCTTCACCAATAACTTCCAATTTTACTCCACTTGTTTCTTCTAGTGTTACATTTTCTAGCTGCAGTTCTCCTGGTGTAATTTGATCATTAGGATCTAATGAATCTTCCAGCTCAAGCTCTTCACTAGGTTGTTGACCAACTTCATTAATTTCCAAATTACTTGAACGAATTTCTGCTTGTTGTTTGTCATGTTGCATTTGCTCTCTGCAGTGCTGAATTGAAGAGGGTGTGTCCACAGGACTGGCTAGTCCATCCACACCACTAAGGTATAATGTAGGAGCTGCAGGTGACATTATAACATCGTGAGAGCTTGAGATTTCATTGGACACGTTGGAAGCTTCACTTGAGTCTTGATTACACCTTGCTGTAGCCACTGAAGACTGTACTTGCTTTAATACTGGTACTTGCATATCCACAAGAATCTTTGCCACATCTAATTCATCTGAATGTTTATCTTCTTCCAACCTTCTTGGTAACATATCATGTTTATCACTGGTTACAGGTTTAGAATCATCCTTTGGAATGTCTATACTATTTGTTGAAGAAGTAGCAACATTGAAATTTGGATAATTTGGGAAATATCCAGCTACACCACTTGGACTAAATGGAAGGAAAAACATGGGAGACATTGGCATAACTGGAGTGTTACTGCCTCCTCCTGGATGAATGCTTGATGAACTCTGAATCATTGACATGAAATTACTAGAAACCTGCTCCACAGACTGGCTCTGATTATCTACTGCTGCATGTGACGATGAGTTCCCAACATCATCCATGAGTTTGACTCCACTGTGGTTTAAGAACATGTTTGGCATTGCAAACATAGGTGTCATCATAGCAGGATGAAAGCCCCCTTTGGTGGCCAACTCCATGTAATGTTGAATGGCGTTGCCATCAATGGGTAGCATACCCATAGGAATGTACTGCCCCATGGGTGGATGGAGGACTGGAAATGGGTATCCCATACTTAATGGCATATTAGTACTTGGAGGAACAAGGAGCTGATGTGATGCCGGTGTAGCTGGCGCATCTTTAGACATCTTGATTATGAGATCTGCAAAGGAAGATATCAAACCACTCTTTACTGAAAAATACTCAATCCTTAAAATTCCTCTACTGACATTTATTGGTATTATGACAACCATTGAAAACAATTATTTTAAAAGGTGAGGTGAACTAAGCACAAAAAACATAAGAGTGAAAAATGTATCATGAAATGGTGGAAAGCCATTTTTGACACATCAGAGCCTGAGCATCCACTTCTTGTTCAAAGATATCTGACCAATAAGAGAACATGAGATGTGTGCATGAGCTTGCACAATCTGTTTCTCTAGCCAATCAGAGCATGTGTTATATTGTGTCTGGCTATGTTATCAGACAATTTTAATGTGGTCTGAGGAAGGAATGAATGCTTAGCACTTGGACAGACATCTGCAGGGCAAGTGGAAGACATGTCGCATGTGTTTGTTCATTACCGGTACTCATTTTATCAAAAACTGAATTTTCAGACTGATTTGCAACTAAAATTTACATATCTTACAGGTGAGTATTCCTCAAGTCAGCATATTTAGAGGAATAGACTATTTTTGGTTACATTACAATGTTTTCCCATTTCATACCATGTGTCATTCCCAAGAGTGTTATTTCTTTGTCTAATGGTTACAGTGCAAGAGAAGAGGCATGACTATGGATACAATAAACAAAGATTGTATTCTCTCAGGAATAGTATGTGGAGTGAAATGGGATAACATTGTAATGCAACCGAAAAGTATTTATTACATAACAATCTCTAGGCTATGTTTTACTAATTACTGTGATGAAAAGTTCACATAAACAGATCGACAAGCAAAAAGTATTCAACTAGTGTATCAGCTGTAGGAGCTGTTTGGCATACAGTATCGCCGTATATCACATTATGGCATCTTGAGTTTAGCTTATCTTTAGTTCAGTAGTAAAATAGCGCATTTCCTGTAGGATCTATGCGTGTCTTGATCGAGCCACGAGGGGGTAGAGCCAACGAAAACCACATTGTCGATATCTGGTTTCGATTGTTAACAAGTACTACAGATATTCTGATTCACTGATGGTACGATTTTTAAGGAAATCAAACGAATGAACTGATTAATGATCTGCTGGAATGTTATAAAAAGATATTCAAGAAAGAGCATAAATGAACTCCTCAGCTCAAGTAGTTTCATGGGCCGACGACATTATCACAAAGACATGGCCGGATTTGAACGACTAAGAGGTGGATATCTTGCGATATTTAATACAGACACTAAAACGACGAATTCAAGACAGGATTTTACAAATATCTGAACGTTGTTCAGCAGTATTCAAGCAACACGAGTCATTAAAACTCGTAGTTTATCGATGGCGTACCTGTAGTGAAAGACACAGGGGAATCTCCTTCGTGTTCAAACCAGAAGAACGTTCCCAATCGTACTACCTCCAGGGCCCAGAAGAACACCCGCCAATACGACTATCATGTTCAGGTTCACCCAGTGAGCATTTTTTTATACTTATCGTTAAAAATGCTTGGCTAGCTGTAAAGGATTTCGACAGAATACTCGAGGTGTGAGGTAAGAAATGTCGTAACGTCAGCGCTTTCACTGCGAACTCCTTTCCAATCACGACCCCGTGGAATCCTGGGAAGGCACAAAGTCATCCCCATTACCCATAATACCTTGGGAATCAGCGTGTCACGCGGTCGTCACTAAAGTCACGCGCGTTTCTCATGCCTTGATTTCTAAACTTCATGTTTATATCAGAATTTCGGAATGTTGGGGGTAGAGCAGTTTTTGTACAATGGTAGTCAAGACTGCCTATTTTTTTGCTAAGGCTGGATTCATTGTGTAGTGACTTGAGGGGGGGGAGGGGGAGGCAAACATTATTGTTTTCCTTTTTTGGAATATCGACTTTTTTCTTTCAGGAATGTGTGAAGTTTTTCGTGCCTTTCCTTTGCGTTACATGTTCTTTCCTTCATCAAAACAGGGTTCCTAGATTTTTCCTTACTCACCCCACCCCACCCCCTCTCTGTACTGGGGTAGCTACTAGAAAAATCTTCTTACAAGTCTGATATTCTGGGATTATCTATACTTTTAAAAAGATTTAGCTTTATTTATTTTTTCCACACATTATTTAAATATAGCATTAAATATGGTATAAAATATCATCATTATTTTAAATACAGGTGACACTGAGTATTATTTGAAATAAGTTGAAACTTTCTCCACCTTGCAAGCAGAGGCACTTTTCTATCCAGGCCACTGGGAAGCAAGAAGGGAAAAAAGTCTGTCACTCAACCAACTGAACCACACTCCCTAGTAGGGGAGAAAGGGGCCTCTGCTTACAGGGTAAACTCCCTCTTAGTTTAACTCTACTGTACTTCTCATTGTACTTATGCTTGTTCATTCTTTAGGGAGCGTTCATTTTTAGGGGGGCAGAGGGGGCAGAATGTAGGGGGAGTCAAGAAAAATGTACACTCTAAAAAGGTGTGGGTTGTTTTGTATTTTCTCTTCGTTTAGTAAGGGGGGTTAATGAGAAAAATCAAAAATGGGGGGGGGAGGGTGGGTCACTTTTTTATTTTATGAGAAGCAAGAGGGGGGTAGGGTAAACATTTTTTTACTGATGATGTATAGGATTCCTCAGGCCCAACCCCTTTTAAAAATGAATGCTCCCTTACTTTTAAAGATTATAATTTTCCTATAATTCTTCATGCTTCATCAAATGCTTGATCATCTTGTGCTCAAAGGAGGGATCATGAACAGGGGAATGAAGGTATTTTTGCAGTGCCTGCGGAGCCTTTTTCTCCACCTCTTCTATTGTGGCTCCTTCATTTAGATCCATTTCATCAATAATCTATGACACAATTATATGGAAAAATATAAAATATTAATATAAACAGGCTACAAAACTATGAAGTTCCCTACAAGGGTCATAAACACCTACTAAAGACAGTAGACCTTTCCTCGAGATACTGTGTGAGTCAAAGAGATCTTTTTGTTACCTTATTTGCCTTTCCTTGGGATCCACCAAGTTCCTGATAACAATAAACAGCACACACTATTAATTCTTTGAGTGTTGGGGGTGGGAGGGTCATTTAGGGGTGTGCCAACAAAAAGAGGTAGTACCCCATTTTATATTACCCTGAAGTTTTCTGGCAGCCCCCTTTCCCTGATTTCTAGATGTGCCCCCAAGGATGTAAAAACTGTTGCAAACATATGCCATGAATGAATGGATGGATAGATAGAGAAATGAAAGTGGATAGATGAATGGATGGACAAGAGGATGGAATCAATAACAGAAATGATTACAAGCCATTACCTCAACATAATTCTTTATAAATTTACTGCTATCAAAATGTCCACTGCTGTCCTTGCACTGTGGAATTAAGCCCCTAGAAAAGGCCAGTAACATTGTTCAACACTGTCTAAGTGTGTGCGATGGTTGTCATTTGAGAAGCATAATCATTTCCATACAACAGTTTGCTGGTCTGTGACTCCTAACATTCAAGCAAGACTACAAATTGGTTTCAAAGGATTACTCGAATTTGAACCCTAGAGTCTCAGTTATGCACCTATCAATGTTAAGCCCGAGGGGGGGGGACCCCGGTGGGGATTTTGATTTCAAATTGATTTTGTCTGTCAAAGTTGCCCTACCTCGGGAGCAATCTGGCTACAGTCAAACCTTCTAATCAAATCCAAATTTCTCCATTTTATCATTCAAAGTTAGCTAATAATCCCCACCTGGGGATAAGAAACACGATCAAAATCCCCACCTCGTCCCGGGGTCCCCCCCCTCGGGCTTAACATTGATAGGTGCATTAATGTAAAGTTGTTGAATGTTTAGATATTGATGCCCTAATAAATATCAAATATTATTATTATTATCATTATTAATGTTTTGTGTATGACATTTATCATTTGTCATTCATAAGAGTGGGATGTTTTCTTGGGTTGGTTAGCTAGAAGGTGTGACATACATGATTTGTTCAGCAGCAATATGGCTGTACTCATAGTCTTCTGTGTTGCTCACATCACAAGGATCAAAAAACAGAACAATTTCTTTCCATTTATCAATGGAGAAATTCTCTACTTCCTCTTTAGTAACAAACCTAAGATAAAATATAATAAAAAGAGAGGATGGTCAAAATTTCAATCAATTAATGTTACAGGATTTTCCTTTTAGGAATGCCAAGCAAAGGCATCTTTGCACATACCCAGTATTTTGAGGGTCAATATATTCCGAGAACTTCCTTGCCCTGGTCATGACACTACCAGCCATTAACTTCTGCTTGGACTCTGAGTCAAGGTTGCTAACAAAGTAATGATCAGTAAATGTTTTGATGTTGATTTTTCCTTCCTTATCACTTGACGTAAGCAGTAACCACTTGAGAAAATAGATATCCATGTGCCCTTGTGTTAAAGCGCCATGACCAGAATACCGCCACAGAACAAGCACTTCATTCATGGGAGTGAATTCAGCTGGAGTCTCATCACATCCCTTATCACTGAACTGGTAGAGTCGTGAAAACCATATAGAGACTGCTGTGTTCATGTATCCTCTAGATCTGACTTGATGCCATAGACCTGTTTAAAATAAATATAGTTTAGGTTTAATGTCTTTATCCGACGCAGAGGCCTAACCACTTGTAGATGTAAGTTTTCCAGTCCTCCCTTCCTTCACTGATCCCTGGATCTGCTGCTGTTGAAAGCTGTAATCAACCTACCACCAGGAACAAAAATGCAATCTCCTGCCTCCATGGTGACTTTTGAATATCTAACATCCTTTATCTTTGGATATTTCAAGAGGTTTACTGCATCCACATCAATATATGAATAGCCTCCCAATTCAAATCTGGAGTCCTCAGACATGTAAATCAAGTGTGTCTGACTTCTGTCAATCAGCAACCAATCTTTGGTTCCATTGAAAACACAGTGAATAGTACTGTATGGATCACGGTGGATGATTGTCTTGCCACCACCAGCAGACATGAAAAGATGGACTTCTTGTAAGCTTTGAGCAAAAGACCCACACCTGCATGCATCAATAAATGTTAACTATGGAAGACATAAAAAGGCATTCTACATTATAGTTGAAAAAAAGAAAGTACGCACATTCATGTGAGCATTACAGCCAATGCGCCATTGTATTGTCACTTAGTATTGGTATAATAAGCAACTAACATGATAAGAGTTATAAGAATGGCCATTTCTTTGTCATTTCTGGGGTATTGCCCATTACATAACCATAGGAAGGCACCCTTCATATTTGGATGCCCAGAAGGCTGGCCAAAGTTGATGGAAGAAATCCATTATTCTCTAACCTTAGGCAGGGTGGTATTGCAATGTCTCTCTCCATTGGCTGTGGAATCTGTGAGATCACATACGCATCCATTGTTTGATAGTTTGTGATGAAATGCTCCACAGTATCCCTTCCCAGGATTCCTTGGCCACCTACTGGTACTTTGGTATTTGCCTCAGCTCTGGCCTCTAGCCTGATGGTCAGGTTTCCATATTCTGATATGAGGTACTCTTCGCTCCATAAATGGAAAGCCCTGTGATTTGGAAACACAAGAAAATCATTATATATTAAGCAGTGCATAAAATATTGTCCTTTCTCACTCTACCTAGATTTCTTGGCTGCACCACGGAATACGACTGGTTTTCTTGGTTTGACAAAGCTGTCCCAAAACTGTCTTGGGTGTGGAACTGTATCTAGTTCCTGTGTTGCAACATCTGGTGGCCGATGGGAACCAAATGGCTGAAGATGTCCAACCATGGGGTCAAACAATCCAGGACGAGGGTACATCGATAAGAAGAGGAAAACCAAACATGTGTAACACAACATCATCCAGTAATCTAGTCCCTTTGAGATGGAAAAGTAATGAGATCAACTCAAAAGAAAGGGAAGAATAATTGTATCCGTCTGAGATGAGAACAGTGGCAAATATCATAGATGAGTTAATAAATGTACATGCGAAAAATGGATACCAAACAAAATACAAATCAATCAGCATGACTCAGCTATACCTCTGGTTAGACCAACACCGGGTAATCAAAGAGTAACTATAGATACCAGCTGTTCTTTGCTGTTCTTTTGATAACAATATCTGATAATCAACAGCTATTTACTGAATAATTCATGTCATTAGGACGTCCTTGATATTTTGTAATTGTTGTCTTTTACTTGCGATCTTTCTCTTCGAAAATTAATCTACAGAATTCACATCAATTTGACGCCTACCTTGAAAGAATAGTGAAAGAATAGTGCATTTGTTCAGCCTTTTCCAAATGATCCCCCTTTAACAATACTATCAATATTATACAAGTAATAACACGTACTGCTTCGCTGGCCAGTTGGGATTACTGTGTTTTTCCCACAGGCCTCCCAGCCTCGCAGTTGCGCTTCCTGGTCAATTTTATCATGGCGGTTGGCTGTAACGAGCAAAAATATGGTGATTTTCGTCCGCGATTTAAAGTCATATAACTTATTCAAAAATAAAGATTAATGTTTATAGTTATAGCTCGAAGTTGTTTATTTTTCTCGAAGACATTGATACTACCGGGCTTCCTGTGCTCGTCATTGCGCGCAAGGGCTGATGGTTATGTTTGTTCCCAGCTCCCCTCCTCGTCAAGTGTCGTAATTTTTTGCTGTAATCTTTTGTAATTTCATAGTTTGTCTTCCTTTTGAAAGGTTTCTGCTCAGATATGAGTACCCGAAGCATTGCAGCCCTCATCGCTGGAATCTGTGGGAGCGTGTTTGTAGGATATTGCATTTATTTCGACCACAAGAGGCGGTCAGATCCTCTGTACAAGCAAAAGGTTTTAGAACGTGAGTTGACTTTGCTCGACACGTGCATGTCTAGCAGACAAACACTCATCCAATCTGTCAGAATAACATAACCAAAGGATCATCAGGCTGTCAGGAAGTAGACAAGATAGAGGGTCTTGAAGGGTCACCCTATATCCCATTTCCCAGCCCAAAATTGTTTCAGTGTGTTGCTAAAATTTCAATATCTAGGTATTATATTTTGGGTACAACTTTAGAATACCCCGCAAATGATGTTCATGATATTCATTCTATTGTGTTTCTATTGTATGTATGTGTCATTCTCCATAGAATGAATATCATGAATACCATTTGCTGGGTATTCTAAAGTTATTCCGTCCTCATTATTCTAACTATACATGTGACTTGCGCGGTTGATCAAAATGGTCATGTGACATGATGCAAATTCTTGTTAAGGATTTGCATGTCATATGATTATTTCAGTTGTCCAAACAAGTCACAAGTCACATGCATGGTTCAAATAACAAGGACGAGTTGATTGTCATTTTTGGACTGTCAACAGTTCAGTGAATTTGGTAGTATGATTCCTCAGATTCCTCCTGTGTAAAGTGAACTGTACTAACCATAGGGTACAGCACAGGAGCTGCTCCTCCAGTGTTGTCATGGAATTGGATTGATTATGTAAATGCTAATGGTTTTGTATGGTAATGTAATCCATGGACTTTGTTTTCCAGTAAAAGTTCTTTCTTATCATATCATCTAGGAAGAAAGAAAGCAAAACAACAGAAACAGTCAGAAAATTTATCTGATATTAAGGTTCGTTTCCACTTTGGTTATGAATTAGGGAGCATTCACAAAAACTTGTTGAGGGGGGATGAGAAACTTTTCTTGACTGAAAAAATTTGGAAGACCCCCATTACTTCATTCAAAACTTTCAGGGACCCCCCTTATAGGACCTCAATAATTTGAAACATCCTTTAGGTACCCCCTTGTACACCTCTAATTTTGGGACACCCCCCAATTTCTCATCAGCCCCCCAACAAGTTTTTGTGAACACTCCCTTAACATTATGGAGCTATAAGGGAATGTATGATTGTCATAAGATGTATCTCACATTTGAATTTATCCCTATTTCTTAATTTAGATAACTTTCACGGGGTTTTCATCGCATAGGGAGGGGGTTTTACCAAATAGAACCCTTTTTGAATTCAACAATCACCACTGAAATGCACTTTACTGCAGATGCATTTGCACAGGGGTATCCTTGGTTGTGTGTACAATATTCATAAATGCCAATGAGAAAGGAAACATTGTTGACCTTGAACAATGCAAACTACTTGGAATTTCCACAAGCTGTTGTGGTAATTATGAATGTATTACATGTGATTGAGACTAACCCTGCAAAACCCAGCAGTCACTCCGTAGGAAATTGAAAAATTGGACATTGAGTCCAGGGGGTTACTTTCCAGTCATTTCAATGCTATTTCCTGCAAGCCATGGGGGCTTGTCACAATATTATACCTGATAACTAAATATATTTAACACTTATTGACTGGGACCGAGGGAAACAGTATGTTTTGTGGTCCCGAGACCACCAATGGCGGTCGACCACAAAACATACTGCTTTACCGAGGTCCTAGTCAATAAGCGTTTTGATATATAGTTACCAACTATCAAAGAAAAACCAAAAAAGTGGCTTTTAAGGAATTTTTCATTATCCAAACATTTTTTTACGCTTCAACCAAGGTTACAAAGCTCAATCAACTATGGTTTTGTTATTACCGGTCCATAACATATTGTTGCCCGCTGAGCGCTTGGTAGTCAAGGAAACAGCAAAACTTGTTCACGTGCACGTGTTGTCCTCTCGTCCAGTCAGAGCACGCGAAAAATGGACTTTGATAGTTGGTATATAACAAAATGAATTATTAACCCTCTAGAATTCACTTTTATTATTCCTGTACAAGATTGAGGTCCCAAAACTAGCTACCTGCTATCTTCTCATTGATAAAACAATGGCTTGTAAAATGATGTTCTATTGCAGTCCAGGGTACCGGACTTGTCAGATGCAGCAGCAGTACAAAAGTTCTTTCTTGAGGAAGTACAAATTGGAGAGACCTACTTAACACAAGGTATTCAACCCTGGTTTGTAGTTTATCTGGTTAACTAGATTATTGGTCTATTTCATACCAAGTTGATAAAATAATATATAGATAATACATGATACAAAAGAACTGGTATTTTCTTTACAGACTAGGCCCGTTCACTAGGCCTTAACATTGAGCATTCCCTTTTGTACTCTTGATCAGGACATCAGTTAATTTACTTATCAAACTCATTAATTGTCATTAGATGAAACACAATAGAAATTATCACCATGAAGAGCATCTGTAGTTTTGATTGCTGATAGATTGCCGATTACTAAAATTTATAAAAACCTAAGCAAGTTACCCTAGACCTGATAAGTAATATACAAAATTTGTTTTCAGCATATGGTAAACACTCACTCTCCTTCAGCCTGTGTCCGTATATCGTATGCAGATCAGCCACTCATATTGTACATTTTGTGATATTCAAATGACAATTCCTGTTGTTTTATGGGATATGCACTATTGGTTTTTTAGTCAAATTAATTCTCTTTTTTGCAGGTGATTATGATAACACTGTCAAGCACTTGACCAACGCCATAGCAGTGTGTGGTCAACCTCAACAGCTTCTTCAGTTGTTCAAGACGACTCTGCCACCAGCAGTATTCCAGATGTTACTGGATAATTTAGATCAGCTGAAAATAGCCACAGAGCAGGTAAGACCAAGTGAAACAATAAAACATGTGTATCTTAGCTCATGAATATGCAAAGCCTAGAAATAAGTTATTGACATTATGGAGTCACTAGGGCTTGAAATGTCAACCAATCATTGGATAGTATGATCCATTCATAACCAGAAGACTTGTCCTCTTTCATCCTAATGCACCATGTTGTTTTGTTTATTGCAGAAAATTGCTCAAGAGGGCGAGTCATTGGATTAAACAGCAGCAGAACTTTATGAACACATCAGACCTGGACTGTATACTGCACTTCACATAAACTTGTAGGAGCAACAAATTGAAAACACTGTGATTCAGCAGTCTGTTCATTTGAATCCATAAGCTTGCTAGACCTCTGCAAGTTATTTTTTTTATATTTGTAGTTGCTTTATCTTTGTGGCCTGTAATGCAGTGTTTACTTTAACGTTATCAAGACTCTTAACTTAAACACACTCATAACTCTTTATTACTTTCCAGCTGATTTACACTTATCATCTTATTTTTTACACTTGTCAAAACTCCTTCAGGGGTGGCATTTGCAGGATTAGGAATTCTTTCAGAATCTGCTGCTTTATTCCCCCTTTAAAATATGATTTACTCCAAGAAAGGAGTAAGCACATCCTAGATCCTTATCCTGGACTTGTCACTGAGGTTTTAACAGATGTTTTAGAGTGGTCATAAATGAAGGCACTAAAGTGTAAATAGTTGCTGAAATTTTGATGCATGAAGAATAAAAAAAACCTTGAGGAATGATAAGTATTTGCATTCTACTTGTTATCTGAAGGCATGAGATGGATAGTGCAACTTCTAGGAATCTGTTTTGCCCTTACTATGTTATTGGCTGACATTGTTATAAGACATGCATGACTGTCAGCAGTACATAGTGATACTCAGTGTTGCCTGGCATCTCTAAAGAAGAAAAGTGCCTCCTTTCCTTCCCAAGTTCCTGCATGGTCAGATAGCCTTCCCAAGGTCATTCCTTATGTTTTTACTACAGATTTCACAGAAGTGTGGCACGCACTAAAAATTTCGACTGCCTTTCAGACACTAGTTGTTTGCGACTTCGATGACAAACATCAAGGTTTTTGTCTGCATTCTTTTCCCCACGTGTCGGCATCTTTTTGCTAATTGGCGGAGAAGAAAAGTATCAAAAGGATGCCGACGTGTGGAGAAAGGAATGCAGATAAAAACGTTGATGTTTGTCATCGGAGTCGCAAACAACTAGTGTTCGAAAGGCGGTCGAAATTTTTAGTGCGTGCCACACTTCGTTGAAATCCATAGTATAGCTCCTTTTTCTAGATGAGTGGGGGTACTTCAGGATCATCAATGAAGTCTTCATCTTGCTCCTCATCATTACTTGTGTCTGGTTTTCCTTTCTTCTGCTGAATTGTGGACTTGGTTTTTAAGTTTGAATTTACAATACTTCCAAAATCAAGATTGTCACTGGCATCAGGGTTGACCTCAAGTTTCTCATGTAGTATTCTAAGAAAATTCAAAAATAGCTTAGTTCTACATCACATGATATATTGATTGAAGCTAATACAGTGCTTTTCGGTTGAGCTTGGAATGACTACCGGTAAAGTTTTATTGGTAAGTTTTCATGGGAAAAAAAGATGTTGTCAAGGCGAATAACCAAAGTTGCGATGGAAGTCCACTTGCTTATTTCACACTTGCACATGCCTAAGGCCCAGTTCAAACGTCGAACTTTTGCCGCGTCGAATGCAATTGCCTTAGATCTTTAGCTCTATTTTTCAGAG
>WUCR03011851.1:0-11287 GCA_009858155.3 Phymanthus crucifer
TTTTTCCTCATAGTACAGTTTTTAGTTTTAAATTACCGTTAGGTGCCCCCCCCCTCATCCCTGATTTATTTGACGTTGCCCCCCTCTTTCAAGACAAAGTTAGATTATGCCCCCCCCCCCCCCCCGGATTCTCAACCTCTCTCCTAATAATTATTGCGCAATAATTTGTTTAGCATACCGTGACGTTTTGAATAAACTATAAATCGATACGACTCATTTGTCTTGATACCCAGGAGTATGATTTTGCGACATTCCTAGCTTCAGGGTAACGCCACTTTTTTTTGTAAATGAAATGTAGTCTTCCTGCTTAACATTTTCTTTTAAAGTCGATGTAGCCGTTTTGATCCTTATTTTATCTATCAGTAATTATACACTCTTGCTTTTACTAAAGACATACTGTATTACCGTGTGTTTTACTTCTGCAATTCTTTCTTGTTCATTTGTTTCTCGTTAGTTCTCGATTCTGTCTCCCGTCACACTACGAAGCTGACTCTTTCCTACAGCAGACAATCTTTTTGACCAAAACCTTGAATCTAGAGCTTTGAAAACTAAACAGATACGGATCTAGAGCAGCGTTAACCGAAGCAACCAATATTGTTGAAATCAGTAAAGAACTGGATGGCAATTCAAGTACTACATAGCTAATCGATACGGGAATCCAGCACAGGACGAAGGTGACAACTACAGCAAGAATACATAAAGTGACTTTCTTTTTCTTCTTTCTCTCGGTGATCTCTCGTTCTCCTGTAGGTTCGACGGTCTGCTCGCGCCAAAGGGAAATGACTATTTTGGAGGAGAAAACCATCATCATAGTAAAAGAACAACTTATTTCCAGCAGATAGTAGATGGAATGCCCTGTACGAGTTGTTATGGTCTCAGAACAGGCGCGA
The DNA here is from genome assembly GCA_009858155.3 of Phymanthus crucifer. Taxonomy (NCBI): domain Eukaryota; kingdom Metazoa; phylum Cnidaria; class Anthozoa; order Actiniaria; family Phymanthidae; genus Phymanthus; species Phymanthus crucifer. The sequence continues at coordinate 891 of WUCR03011851.1, forward strand.
TTTGCTCTGTGCAAGTGGGTATGAACGAATAAGGGTGCCATTATAATGGCAGCATATATCCAGGACACCACAACCAGCACTTTGACGATCTTTGGCGAGAAACGCTGACTGAAGGTGTGAGGACGACAAACAGCAAAGTACCGTTCAACTGATAAACAAAGCATGGTGAAAAGCGAAGCTCTGGACGCCATCCAAGCGATGTTACTAGACAGCAGAAGTTTACACAGCCAGTCACCGAGAACTCCATCTGGCACGGAATGACGAAAGAAAGGCAGGAATATGAACTCAGGAGCAAGAAAAACACCAAATAAAAGGTCTGCTACAGCCAAGTTCAACAGCAGATAGTTAGTGGATGTTTTCATTCCTCGTTTATTGGTGATGATGTAAATAACGAGGGAGTTTCCTGCTATATTGGAGACGAGAACAGCAGAAAACAGGACAGCAAACGCGATATCTTGTATATCTGGCATCATGACTCTACAATCGCTGCATGGCGACTGAAGTGCTTTTAAATGAGCCTGTGAATCTATATTAAAACTGATTCCATGTTGAAGAAGGAGCCGTCCCTGATCTATCAATTATCACACATTTGACGCCTTAATATTTGTATAGTTTATTAAAACTTTTTGCTCTTCTTTCATACATTTTAATCAACTAATGTGATGATTTATCTTAACAGAGATCAAAGCTGCCTTTTATAATAAAGTCGGTCTAGTTTTAATTAAACATGGGTAGCAGTGGCCATGCAAAGTTTATCATACTGTAGGAATTGACAGCTAAAAGATCATGATCTTCTGTTTATGACGTTTATTGATTAAACGAAATTTTAAAAAAATCTCACAGTAAAAAAAAATATATATAAAAAATAAAATAAGAAAAAGATAAGCCTCTCTACAATAACGTCCTGTCAAAATACTGGCTTTTCTTCTTATGTGCGCTTTAGTATTTATGCAGATTTTTTATTCTAACCTTCCTGAAATATTTAATGTTTCTTTCTTTCCTTTTCCAACTGTAAAATTGTAGAAAGATTTCCATTTCTCAGTTTATTTGAGTCGCCGTTTCTCCTTCATGTTATTAGAAGGACGATAAAAATATTCCATTGCACCAAAACCATAATAAATACAAAGAGATACAGATATAGCCACGCCCGACTTCGAAAAACGAATGTGTTCCTCCTTCTACAATGCACGCTGCGGCCGGGCGCCAGAGACCAGCGGTACCAAACAACAAAGGGTAATCTGCTTCGCTTTTATTGACGGAGCTACAAACATTGTCTAAACACTTTCTCAGTATTCCTCAAAACAAAAGTTAGCTACCAGGGCCTTCAGTTAGATGTAATACAAATATAATACACCGAGGTGCTAACTTACCAAGACAAAGTCACCAGATGATCTGGGGGAAATAAATATATCCCAAACGCCTTTGAACGTTAAATCCTTTATGAACGAGGGAAAAACAAAATGGCGGACAATGAAAACACGAAGGCAAGTGTCAATTAACCAATAATATTAAACTTTAAATTTTTTCTACTTCAAAGAATATTATACAAACAGAAACTAGGAATATTTACCTGGGTCAGTCAAATTATTTTTTATCGATTTGTTATTGAATGATTACGAACCCTAAAATGTTCTCGAAGAAGTTGCCAAGAAGTTTGACCGGTTCCTTGATAGGATTTAACTATGATTTCCGCATCTTCTGCGATATTCTGCTACGTGAGTCCTTGATCATCTTCAGTATCCTTTAAACCTTGAGGAAAATCCTTGATTCTGTGATTCTGAGTGTTGCCTCGTTTCAACAAGGAAGGAAGGTTTTTCATTTTGTTCAGGTCCTTTACTTTTTCTTTCTCACGCACGAATAAAGAATTCAGGAAAACGTACTAATAGCAGTTTTAATAAGAGTAAGACGGTACCTCTTACTTGACCACGTTTCGACGCTGTGGGCTTCGTCAAGACATTATTAAAACATGAAAGACGTTTACTGATTTCACGTTTTATTGTCCTTCAGCAAGCTCGTAAACTCTTTCGACAGTAACTGAAGTCATCAGGAGGCTTTTCCTTGCTCTGTACGACTTCTGCTTTGTCTAGGAACTTGGCATCTTTTTTCCTTAAAGTTAATGTTTTTACTTTTTGTAATACGAATGATTCTCTACTTTTGAAGAACAATTGAATTCATATTTTGATAGGAAAGCCTTTTCGTTTCTTTAATTTATTAATATATTATTTCTCTATTCAGCGCAGATGAACATTTTACGCTAACCTGTTTTGTAGTTGTTATCATCCATTATTATTATTATTACGATGCTGGCTTGTATCTATAGCCTTGGCGATTTCGATGTAGAAGTTCGGTGTAATAGTGTGGACAGGGCCACCGCTTATCTCTTACGAGGACTCCTTTCTACAGCAAATACTCTTTTTGACCAAATCCTTGAATCTTGAACTTTGAAATCCGAAAAGAAATGGATCCAGAGCAGCGTTAACGGTAGCGATCAGTACTGTTGCAGTGATATCAGTCGTGGATGACAACCCCAGCAATATGTATTCGACCGAAAGGGGAATCCAGCACACCACGAAAGTGACAACTACAGCAAGAACACAGTAAGTGACCTTCTTTTTCTTCTTTCTCTCGATGATCTCTCGTTCTCCTGTAGGTTCGACTGTCTGCTTGCACCAGAGGGAAATGCAAATCTTGACAAAGAAAAACACCATCAAAAGTAGGAAACAAACGGATTCGATCATGATGAAGATGGCATGGCCTTTGAGGAATCTTGTTCTGGACAGGTCGCAAGAGGAATTCTCTCTTTTCAAGTGGGTATGAGCGAATAGCGGCGACGCTATAACAGCAGCATACACCCAGGACACCACAACCAGCACTTTGACGATCTTCGGCGAGAAACGCTGACTGAAGGTGTGAGGACGACAAACAGCAAAGTACCGTTCAACTGATAAACAAAGCATGGTGAAAATAGAAGCTCTGGACCCCATCCAAGAGATGTTACCAGTGAGCAGTAGTTTGCACAGCCAGTCGCCGAGAACTCCATCTGGCAGGAAATGAAGAAAGAAAGGCAGGAATATGAAGTATGGAGCAAGAAAAACACCAAATAAAAGGTCTGCTACAGCCAAGTTCAACAGCAAATAGTTAGTGGATGTTTTCATCACTCGTTCATTGGCGATGATGTAAATAACGAGGGAGTTTCCTGCTACATTGAAGACAAGAACAACAGAAAACAGGACAGAATAAATCGTATCTTGATCCATTTTTCTGCTTCGTGGTCAAGAAGTCAACGCTTTGGATTGATGAAAGAATAAATAATCACTCTGAAGGAAGCAAATTGCTAATTTCTTGGAACGAATGAAATATATAAAAGTGTAAGGTGATTGGATGAAAACCTAACAGCCAAACAGAGTAACTTCGATTAAAAAATACCCCGGAGTAAAGAACCAATGGGCTCTTAAAGAAATATATCGCAAATCAATTTATTGATTCTTGTTTACAATCCTGTCTTTACAGAAACTCGAGCACAAAATGTGTCCTCAGTGGCGAACAAAATATGTATTCCAAAAATATCGGCGAAAACTACCAGCATTCTTTCTAAAGGTTCGTTCAAGGGAGAGGAATTTGCGAAATAGGACTCTATTCTTTTTGTTTAGGAATACAGAAGAAATTCAATTGAACAAATAGCGGCGTGAAACCTCATCTAAATGTCACGATTCTCTTTAAAATAAGACAGTTCCGATGATTAAATCTTATTTATATTCATAAACAAATGAGTTCTCAGATATTAAAAATTTTGGAAAACATTTCTGTTTTCTTAGGTTTACCACGAGGGAAAATGAATCATTGGTCTATAATAGCCATAGTGCTTCCTCGAAAATACGATCATATGTCTGCACGTATTGCCCAACAACCAAGAAATATAAAGATAACACTGTATCTCCCAATAAAGAAGCCAATCAGTATGTTAGAGCTGTGAGCGCTAATTATCTTGACTCCTTGGAGTTGATGGATCTTTTGACGGTGAAATGAAAATGTGGCGCGTAAAATAGATTTTGTCGGCATTTGACTTTTGTTTATTAATTTGCATTGAAATAAAAAGAGCGTTCAGTATTATGGATATTTTTTTTTACATGAGACGAAATTGGTCTCGGAATTTCGTTCCGAGACAAAAGCAGTTTATACATGATGACATTTTAGGTGATAAACGGTCGTCAAAGGAAACGTTTATTACAAGTGTCTTTACGTGTGGGTGGGGGGCAATGCTGCATTTGCGGGGAGGATCACGAATTTGTGGTCTTACTCATTTTTCACAACTTGATCATATTAATTTTCATTTATCAATTTGGCGAATACCGAAAGTAAAGCGATAGCAATGAAGATTGTGCAAAACTATGCATTCGTCCGTTTGATTCAAGCTTAGTTTTCTCCTCTCAAAAACATGGGACAAATTGGAAGCATTTTTTTAAATACATTTTTACCCTTAACAATTAGGGTGGGTCATGTATTTTTCAGCAACTTTATTGAGGGGGGAGGTTACACAAAAAGTCTTGCAGTCCTGATTTTGCCGCCCCCTATACGTCACGACCAGTCCCTTACGTCACTAATATGAATGAATGAATGAAATCGTTTATTATCCACTCTGGCAGCTAAGGCTGAATTACAGTGGTGGTCATCATTAACATTACATTACATATATCACATATTTAATCGTGACAAAATCCCTAAATCGTTTGGTTTTAAGCATTTGTCTATAAGCCTTATTAGCTTCTCCAGAGCGGAGGGCATAGCCATGATTATTCTCATTTATGTGTTTTCCTTTAATGATATCATAAAGTGGCTCGATTTGATTACTGGTAACTTTTTGCATGAGCCTGGCGTATGAAAAGTCCCTGCGAACAGAAAGGGGCTCTAGACCGGAAATTATTAGAGCATCTTGATAACTAGTATAATTAGTACCTAGCATTATTCTTAAGGCCCTCTTTTGTATTGATTCAATATGGATGGACAAGTATTGGTATCTTATCAATAGACCCTTTTTCCAAAATGGCGGCCAAAAATGTTAAATAGATTGAAATTAAAAATGAATACCAACACTAAAAAGAGCATTATGAATTTAGTAACCCTGGAAAGTTTTATGATGTTAGGGTTTATATGAGCGGAGAAAACATTTTTTGAAAATCACGAAATTTACAGACAAATGTCTGGGGTTATACGCTATACATGAATTCGTGGCCGCCATTTTGGAAAAAGGTCTACATGGATTATCATTCATAAACTAAAAGTGGACAATGTTGAAATCTTCCCGTTATGCTATTAATACTCGTGTCGTTTGGTGGAATGAAAGATAATCTAGTTAATTAGTGAGACAGATCTCAAGTGCTTATTGAAAGCAAAAACGATATCTGTTTTTAATGAGGAAAACTGGCCGACTTCCTCAAGTACGTAGTTTGCAGTATGGTTGTTCAAAGATAATATGAAAAAAAATATCTGGAAAAAAATATCTGATAAAAAATATATTGATGTGCTGGACTAAAATTTATTTTGTATTTCATAGATTCAATCGTTTCTTTCTTCGATCGTTCGTTCATTTTAAAACCACTGCTTTCGTTAATGTAGAATCTTATTCATTTTCCAAATTGCATAATTTGTCACATAGAAGTGACACTAGATTTGATCTAAACTCAAGTAGATCAGCAAACGCAACGAGAAATTTACGAGTTTTGACAAAAAAAATTGTGTTCGAAATGATTCTATTTAAGGGACTTTCAGCGAATGGAAAGATAATGCAAAAAAAATCCACACATAACTATATTGTTAGTATAACTAATAATTAATTAACTCTCTATTAATATAACGTTTTGCTTGCAAATAAATGAACCATGTCATTTTCCTTCAAACTTCACATGGCGAGAGATGATAATCATAGAAATTTAATAAGCAATTACAAAATGGGTGTCGACTTCTCAGCAAGGAATGCGATTCTATCGAAGTGCAGCCTTTTCTCATCGAATATTGCTGACGTGCGATACTTAAGAGTAGACAGTGAGAGCAGGAAATAATTATTTTTCTTTGAAGAAAAACAAAATTCATTGCTCAATTCTATAATGTAAAACTTGTCCTTGAGTGGACCTCGAGTCCGCTTTTCTCGGCTTGTATGAAGCTATTAAACAACTGATAAAATATTTTTATGAGGAAATGTCGATGAATACAAATATCATGGGGTATTCGGTGCACTTTAGATCAAAGTTGGCATCGTAAAAGCGTGATTTATTCCCAATTTAACCATATTTATAGAAAAAGAAACTTAAAAATACGAAGGTTTTCTCAACAACACTGGAGGAGATATCTGCCACTTTTTCTCATTAAGAAGAAAGATATCATCTCGCTTTTCAATAGGCACTCGAGATCTGTCTCCATTAACAAGATTCGTTATTCACTCTGAGGTAAACTTGACAATACGATATCTCCCTGATGTTTGACTAGATTTTCTAACAATTACCATGCCGAGGGAGGAAAACACTTCAGAAACACAACACTAATAATTTCAGCTAGTGAATAAACGGAAAGATTCCAGTTTTATTGTAAAAATCTGAAGTGAACAATCAATTAACTATTAGAATAAGGAAATCGTTAACGGACTCGAGGGAGGCAGCGTGAGCAGTTTTGACTGTAATGAAGGAAACAAATAACGAGTAGCGACGTCTCCTTTGATCTACAAAATATTGATCCATTGAATGACTACAGTCAAAATGGCTCAAGCTCGAATGTTCGAATATTGAATTGAAATTTCCATTTGAAATTTCAAAACTTTGTTGGAAAATTCAATATTTCAAATGAATACAAAAAATGAAAAAAAAATGAAGTTTTAATATAAAAAAACAACTTATTTTAATAAGTTAAAAGCTTTGTGAATTTTGAGTGGGCGGGCTGTGAATATGCGATAACAGCTGACAACAGGCATAACTTCCTATAAAACATGTTCTACCTTGACACCGGCTCAACTGAGCCCTGATGTAATAGAGATTCTCGGGTTAACCTGACAGTACAGACTTGAGCGCCACCATTGAAATTCACAATGCCTACTATAGAAGACGTTGTTTTTGCTGTCGTGTTTTCTGTTGTTCTTGTCTTCAATATAGCAGGAAACTCCCTCGTTATTTACATCATCACCAATGAACGAGGGATAAAAACATCCACTAACTATCTGCTGTTGAACTTGGCTGTAGCAGACCTTTTATTTGGTGTTTTTCTTGCTCCTTGTTTCATATTCCTGCCTTTCTTTCATCATTCCGTGCCAGATGGAGCTCTTGGTGACTGGCTGTGCAAACTACTGCTGTCTAGTAACATCGCTTGGATGGCGTCCAGAGCTTCTGTTTTCACCATGCTTTGTTTATCAGTTGAACGGTACTTTGCTGTTTGTCGTCCTCACACCTTCAGTCAGCGTTTCTCGCCGAAGATCGTCAAAGTGCTGGTTGTGGTGTCCTGGGTGTATGCTGCTGTTATAGCGTCGCCGCTATTCGCTCATACCCACTTGAAAAGAGAGAATTCCTCTTGCGACCTGTCCAGAACAAGATTCCTCAAAGGCCATGCCATCTTCATCATGATCGAATCCGTTTGTTTCCTACTTTTGATGGTGTTTTTCTTTGTCAAGATTTGCATTTCCCTCTAGGTGCAAGCAGACAGTCGAACCTACAGGAGAACGAGAGATCACCGAGAGAAAGAAGAAAAATAAAGTCACTTACTGTGTTCTTGCTGTACTTGTCACTTTCGTGGTGTGCTGGATTCCCTTTTATATCAGTTATATGATATATGGATTCGGCTCAGCCAAGGAAGACATACCGTCTATAATAGTTGTAATTGCTAGCGTCAATGCTTCTCTGGACCCGTTTCTTTTCAGCTTTCAGAGTTCAAGATTTAAGGCTTTGATCAAAAAGATTCTTTGCTATAAAAAAGACTCGCCGTAAATATAAGACTGTTGCCCGGTCCCCACACTGATACGCTGTTAAGTTTCTACATCGAAACTTCGATTTGAAAAAATATAATTGAGTTTGTTAGTCACTCTGAGGTAAATTTGTTAATACAAAATCTACTCCCTGATGTTTGACTGGATTCTACTATATTTAGAGTTAAAAAGCTCCCAAGAAACCCAACACTAATATTTTTAGCTGGTGAATGAATAAAAAGATTCGCAGTCTCCCACTTTATTGTGAAAACATCAAGTGAATTATCAATTCAATACTCGAATAAGGAAATCGGTAACGGCCTCGAGAGATGCAAGCGTGAGTCAGTTTTGACTGTAATGAAGGAAAAAATAAATAACTATTAGCGAAGTCTCCTTTAATCTACGTAATATTGATGCAATGAATCAAGGATGATTAATTGCCTAAACTCTTAAAAGTATATTTATATTATACTAACGTAATAAACATAATTAATTTAAAAATACATCTCATTAAGCTTTGTGAACTCTGAGTGGGCGTACTGTCAATATGCGATGTGAACAGCATGAGAACAGGCATAACTTCCCATAAAACATGTTCTAACTTAAATGAAACCGGCTCATCTGAGTCCTGATGTAATAGATTCTCGGGTTAACCTGACAGAACGGGCCCTGGCGCGGCCATCGAAAAGTCAGTATGCTTACTACAGAAAAAGTTGTTTTTCCTGTCCTGTTTTCAGTTGTTCTTGCCTTCAATTTAGCAGGAAACTCCCTCGTTATTCACATCATCACCAATGAACGAGGGATGAAAACATCCACAAACTATCTGCTGTTGAACTTGGCTGTAGCAGACCTTTTATTTGGTGTTTTTCTTGCTCCCGAGTTCATATTCATGCCTTTCTTTCCAAATTCGCTACCAGACGGAGTTCTTGGTGACTGGCTGTGTAAGCTTGTTGTGTTTGGGAATATCGCTTGGTTGGCGTCCAGAGCTTCGCTTTTCACCATGCTTTGTTTATCAGTTGAACGGTACTTTGCTGTCTGTCGTCCTCACACCTTCAGTCAGCGTTTCTCGCCGAAGATCGTCAAAGTGCTGGTTGTGGTGTCCTGGATATATGCTGCTGTTATAGCATCACCTCTGTTTGTTCATACAGAGTTGAGAAAAGAGAACTTGTCTTGCCATCTTACCAGATCAACATTCCTCAAAGGCCATACCATCTTCCTCATGATTGAATCCGTTTGTTTCATACTCGCGATGGTGTTTTTCCTTGTCAAGATTTGCATTTCCCTCTGGTGCAAGCAGACAGTCGAACCTACAGGAGAACGAGAGATCACCGATAGAAAGAAGAAAAAGAAAGTCACTTGCTGTGTTCTTGCTGTACTTGTCACTTTCGTGGTGTGTTGGATTCCCTTTCAAGTCAATTACATCATGTTTGGATTCTCACCAAGCAAGGACATGCTTCATACAATGATTCTGACCACCACTCTTAACGCTGCTCTGGACCCGTATCTGTTCAGCTTTCAGAGTTCTAGGTTCAAGATTTTGATCAAAAAGATTGTTTGCTGTCGAAAAGAATCCCCGTAATAAGAAATACTGTTAGCCCCGTCCCCAAACTTATTAGGGGCTTCTATCGGTATAAATGGAATTTCATTTTTTGAACTACTTTTGCTGTTTTCGAATCCTGAATTTCGCTAAAAAATCGATCGATTTCGAGGAAACGTTGGTTTTATAATATTGATTGCTACAATCAATTTTGTAAATTCATATTATAAAGATCCATATGCACAGGTGACATGTATGGCGTCTCCAATTGGTAGGATCAAAGGCTTACGAGTTATTAATGAATTTCGTAGACGAAAGCGTCCATATTTGAGAAGAAAGTATTTTTTATGTCTGCCAGTTTTCCTTGCTTGAAAGATATATTTTCCGAGTTTTCTGAATGAGCACCAGAAATCTGTTTCGACAAACAAGGTTTACTTTCACTCGTCCAAACAACAACACGAATACTAAGAAAAAATGAACATTGTGCACTTTTAATTATTTAATGAATAGTAAAGCAAATGTTAGCGAAGTCTCCTTGGATCTCCGTTTCATTCATTCAATCAACAATGATTGCCTAAACTTATAAAAGTATATTAATACCAGTCTAATAAACAAGGTTTTAATTAAAAAAATCTTCTTATTAAGTTTTCTACACCATGAGTGTGGATGACTGTAAATATGCGATGGGAAGAGAAGTTACAACACGCATGACATCCTACTTTCTTTAAAACAGATCCTACCGTGAGATTCTCAGGTTAACTTGAGAGCACGGACTTTAGCGCGCCCATCGTAAAAACACAGTATGCTAACTACAGAAGAAGTTGTTTTCGTTGTCCTGTTTTCGGTTGTTCTTGTCTTCAATATAGCAGGAAACTCCCTCGTTATTTACATCATCACCAATGAACGAGGAATGAAAACATC